>CM019149.1:254838121-254966560 GCA_009733165.1 Naja naja | reverse complement strand
AAGTAAAACTATGTCTACTATCCTAGATTCTACAAGGAGGATTCTACGGGAAATTATTAGAAATGCTGGCTTTGTAGTTTCACTGAACCCACATTGTTTTCACTGAACATTTAACTGTGCAATTGTTGAAAGAAATGAAATGTAGGCTTTCCCAATAACTTAACTACTGTATGAAATAGGAAAAATGTCTCAGATTCATTCAGAATATGGTAATGGAGGTATGTGAGTTTTTTATGTCTATTCTTCTTTTCTTGGGACAGTATCATCTTGAATTTACTTTAGCTTCACTCCTTGATAAATATGATTTCTGCCACGTTGGATAAAAAATAATTCTCTTTAAATTATGAAAAATATTTTCATAAATATTGTGAAGTTAAGAAAAATAAAAATAATTTTTTACCAGTAAACTGTGTAGCTCCTTTGTTTCATCTGTTGTAAAAATACTGCAGAAAGTAAACTATTTGGTGCAAATAGATTACATAATGATAAAAGATGAGATAGATTGTTACTTGTTTACAAACAATTTATGAATTATTTTGTCAGTTCTCATTATGGACAGAAGCATACGTATTTACCTTAAATCAAAGTGGTGGTTACCTATAGTTCAGTACTTTCCAGAAAGGTAGAAAGTATGTCCATTATCCTGGAAAAAAAGCCTAGAGTAAATTGGAAGTTAGTAGCATTAGGGAGCATCAAGACGGCTTCTAACAAAATGATTTTTATTTATTAGTCATTGTAGCCATTGTAGCCATTATATGAATGGTCAGGTATCACCTTGCAGCTACTCTGAAATACATTCCCAATACACCTACAAAACCGAAATGTTTTGGGATCTTTTCTGAAAAATGTAAGAAAGGGAGAAGCAAAGCTTTCTTTCTTTCTCTTTCTCCCTCTCTCTCTCCCCTTTCCTTTCCTTTCTTTACACTGATTGGAGAGTATTAGCTACATCAATCATTCAGCTACATCAATCATTCAGCTACATCAGTTTGGTCTAGTGCCGTGATGGCGAACCTATGGCACGCATGCCGGAAGTCGCACGCAGAGCACTTCTGCCAGCACGCAAGAGGTTGCCCGGAAGAGCCCCACTGCGCATGTGCGTGCCCACCACCAACCAGCTGATTGTTGGGTATCTGTCGTGCATGCGCAGGGGGAGATGCGCATGTGGGAGACACGCACGCATGCGCAGAGGCATGTGGCATGCAGGGGGTGTTGTGTGAGCATGCGCAGAGGTGTGCAGTGTGTGGGGGTCATGTGCACATGCGCAGGGGACAGGGGAGTCGTGAGTGCATTGCATCATGGTGCAAGCACGCAAGCGCACTTTTGGCATGCAATGTGGCAAAGGTTAGCCATCACTGGTCTAGTGGTTAAGGTACCAGACTAGAAAACAGAGACTGAGTTCTAGTCCTGTCTTATGGAAAAGCCAACTGGATGAACTTGGGCCACTCCCTCTCTCTCAGCCCAACCTACCTCATAGGGTTGTTTTTGTAGGAAAAATAGGAGGAAGGAGTATTAGCTATGTTGGATGCCTTGAGTTACTTATAATACAATAAAGGCAGATTAAACATCTAACATATAAATAAATAATCTGTTTTCTTCTCTCTGCCAGATTACACAGCTGGAACTGATTGATGGTGACAAGCACATATCCCAAAATGCCCCAATGAGAAAAGAATGAAAAAGAAAAGGACGAAAAAGTTTTTGATTCCCAATCTTTTGCACTTCTCCAATCTCTTAGGAGCTTTTTACCAGACTTTGTAAGACTTGAAAGAATGAAAGAAAAACCAGCAGAAAATATTAACTTATCATTTATAAAATATGACATGTCCCCAGTAAGATCTGATGCATACAAGAGTCCTCCACTTTTATTTATATTCCATCCATCCATCGATAATAGTATGCCATGTAGGATAACACCAAGACCAGCCAACAGAAGCTTTGGAAGCAGAACAAAACAAATGCATAATACAAACGTTAGCTTCACTTACATGCAAAACTTGTTACTATGACAAGTTATCTCTTCTTTGCCTTTCTTCATTTTTAATGTCCCCCTCCAGTAAATTGCTCAATCAATCTGAAATGGGGCAGCATAGAAATCTCATTAATAAAAATAGAAACTACCCAAAAACTGCTTGGTTTATTTTCAAGGTGTATTTTGATGCCTCAAGCTATTTTTATAAAGCAAGTGGAAAACAATAGGTTTAGAATCTGATTATTTTATTAACTAGTTTTAAAAGGATAGAAAAAAAATACTAATTTGTCACAATAAGTAATACAAATTCTTCAATGCCAATGCTTTATACATTAAATGAGCAATGTCAAAATTATAATGTTTTAACAGGACTTAAATAGACATTTCATTACGTGAAATATTTTTTAAATAAAAAATTCATTAGAGAACTTGATGCTTATATTTTATATAGGACTAAGGGAAATAGAATTACATGGTATTATGTAGGGAATATACTTTTCACCTTCCTGGTGTATTGTTTTGAGATATAACCTAGGCAAGAAACATGGAGTTCTGTAGATGTTCTTCAGTTCAAATCTCCCAGCATTGATCATATTAACCATATTAGCAATAAGGTCTGGAAGTCCTATTTCAGCAACTTTTGAAATTCACAGGTTTCTCATCTTTGGTGATGTTGCCACTTGCCAGAATTGTAAACATAGCTTATTATTATACACTAAAACTTCCATGCTGATAGCTACTTCACATTTTTTTACAAATGCACATTTTTTGCAATACTATAGATTATTTATACTCATATTAAAAAGCTGTAGGTTGGAAAGTGCTTTCAAGTTATATCAATAGATTAAAAGAACATAAAGGGCAATATTATATAAAAGAATACATACAGGCTATGTAGGAAGGTAAAAGGTATAATTTTCATACAAAGTAGAAATGAAATTGCCTCAAGTTATCAAATAGAAGATAACAGAGACTAGTAAAAAAAATTCAGTTTCAGGGTTACCAACATCGTATCTTTTAAGAATTAATACTTCTACTACAAATTTCTTGAAACCACACTACCGAAGGAGATCCTTGAAGCAGTCATTTCAACCTCTTCCTTTCCTTTGTTAACTTTCCTCACTAGGAAAGTATTAAAGCACACCCTATCTTCCATCACAAAGGAAAACACTCTTAGCACAGGATTATGATGCACATTGGAAAGAGATTTTTACTGTGTAGGAGACCAAAAGTATTAGGAGAAATTGCAGGCACAAATGTGGAGCAGTTGCCAGGATAAAGTGTAGTATAGTAGGCACCTGTGAAGGAGAAGTGGGGATAGATATCCAACAAACCAATAGCAGAATTCTTGAAAGAGAAGGGGAGCCAGGCAGTATCTCTGTTCCAGCACAGATGGTTACAGTCTACACCAGCCAGTAGCTGTTAAAATCACCTTTTTTGCCCAATGACTATGCCAATGCTTCAGCAGCAATTGGCAAGAAGTTGGCTAAACAGCAGCTAAAGACTTTGCAACAACAAGAAAAAAAGAATTGATTTAGGATTCTAAGGATTATTAGATATACACATATAGAAGTCATAGAGATCAGTATAGGAATTGTATAGTGTAGACCAGGGCTGTCAAATTCACATCGTCACTGTGGCATCATGTAACGTATCGGGACTTCCCCCCCTTTGCTAAACCGGGCATGGGCATGGCCAGCGCATGACATATCCAGCCCACGGGCTGGGAGTTATGACAGCCCTGGTATAGACTGGTATAGGTTTAAAGATAGGTGTTAAGTGAGAATAAATAAGAGCTTTTTTTTGTAATAGTAGCCACACAGGAAAGATAAAAATATTATCTATACTGGTGGTGTGTATCTAAAAGAAACCCCTCATATTACATAAACAAAAAGATAGCATCTTAAAAATTAAAGGACTGGCTTCAAGTGTAATATCTATTTGCAAGGCCATGCCTATACTCAGAGTTGGTCTTAAAATTTTTTTAGAAAATTGTAGCCCATTATTTTGGAAATATATTTAGCCATCTATCCTTCCAGATATTTGCTAAATATTTTCAAATTGATAATTATGATATTAAATGTCATGTTTACAAATGCCCCAACTATTGAACACAGAAGTGAACAAACATCATTAAATACAGAAGAAAGTCTGAGTAACATTATACAGGATTTCATTTTTGAACAGAACTGCTGTCTTGAACAGGATGAGATGGGATCATACTGGAAGACAAGAAATAGTTGTAGGGTGGAACTTCAATATATCATATTTTTTGGTGTATAAGATCACTTTTCCCTCCCAACTGTGGGTGGAAATATCTGTGCGTCTTATACAGTGAATGTTCCTGAAGCCCCGCCCACACGCTGGCCCCCACCCTTTGGCCTCTGCCTCCCAGGAATTTGCCTCCTTGCAGCAAACAGCCTCGTCAGCTTCAGCACAGCCTGATTAGCACAAGCAGCGATTGTTGGTTGGATCGGTCTCCTGACGATCAGCTGTTTCAGGCTGCAGGGATCGCCATCGCCTATTGTCACCTCTGCACACCCCATTTTTGGCCTCTGCATCCCATTTTTGGCCTCTGTGCACTCTGTTTTTGGCCTCCACGTGCCCCATTTTTGACCTGGCCCTATCCCCACTACCTGGAATGGGCTGAAAACCGGATGCGGAGGTTGAAAATGGGGCACGCAGAAGCGGCAATAGGTGAAAGCGATCCCTGCAGCCTGAAATAGCTGATCGTTGGGAAACTGATCCAACCAACAATCAGCTGCTTGTGCTAATCAGGCTATGCTGAAGCTGACCAGGTGATTTGCTGTTTGCTGCAAGGAGGAAAATTGCTGGGAGGCAGATTTTTTTCCCTTGTTTTCCTCCCCAAAAGCTAGTTGTGTCTTATATTTCAGAGCATCTTACACTCAGAAAAATACAGTACCTTCTAGCCAAGGAATGATTTAAGACTGTCATGACCGCTAAGGCAGTTACTTTAAAAGAGTGCTTATGTTTTCAAAACTCCAGATATGTCTAGTGCTTTCTAATATACTATACCTGCAACTGACTGATTCTTAGGAACATACAAAAGATAGTATTTTCTCTTTAGAGTTTTTAGTTAGTAATAATTTAAAGGCAATCAGCATAATTTGCAATATAGATAATATTGCAAGTATAGTGGTAGCTATTTCATATTGGACTTTGAACCAGATTTCAAAATATTTGATTCTCTATCAATCTTTTAAAATAAACTAAATATATAAATATTGTAGTTAATTGCCCTAATTGTGTTGGACTTTTAGATAATATATATAATTAAACCACACTGACCTAAACTGTTATTGCTGCTGGTTGGCCATGAAGCTACTCTATCCTTTAATGTTTTTTTTTTACATGGCTCATCCAATTTCACAGAAAGTTCCACTTCTTCCTTCCTGATTTCTCGCACAAGTTGCATACGACATCGTGTGAAATCTTGAAAGGAAATTTTTCCATGTTCATCTGCACCAAGCTGATGCATTATCTCAATCACAGATTCTTCCATGTTCAGTTGGCGACATACCATCAGCAAATCATTCCTAAAGAAAGAAAAAATAAAATCCAAAATGAATTTAATAAAAAAATGCCAACATGTCCACAATTATTTTAGATATAATAAAGTTAATGAAGGCTATTTTTTTCTCAGTAAGAGATCTCCTACAGATAACCAATTTCAATCAGAGCAAAGATGTCTGATTAAAGAAACAAAATTACATACTCCAATATTTTTGCTACAATCAAGATTCTGCCCATACTATCTCATTTTTATTAAAAAGATTTGATGCTTTTTCAAATAAGAAGAAATGATACCATCTTAGAATTCATATAAGGGAAGAATAGGGTGGTACAAAAAAGAAAAATATTTTCTGGATTCAATATATATATACTTCTCCCACATCCTCATTTTAGTTTTATTATCTGGAAAAGAAAATACTCTATCAGGATACTGGCAAATAACACCACAAGTATTTCTGTATGATATATATATATACGTATATGTGAATTTTTATTTCTCTTAAAGTAGGCTGTGAAGTACTTGAAATACATTTCATACATCCCCATACAAAAACGCTTTAAATATATACAGGACACAAACAAAATGAAAAATTATGACTATTTAAAGACAAAGATTTCAAGTATGTCAAACTTTTCCCTCTGAAATCATTAGGATTCTATTTTTCTCTATTATTTTGTGTGCATGTTCCACACTTTTGTGAGAATTGAGCCTACTAACTTATTCTATAACTAGTTTTTAATGTTTAAATTTTGCATAATAATATTGTTGACTGCCTTTTGTATTGGAAAAAACAGGTAATGGGCTTCCGTTTTGCTCGTTGTCAGAGTCCACGATTCTGCACGGTTTCGCTTCGAGCTAACTTGCTGGAGGGTCCCAATCGGGAGCAGAACCACCCTGGAGGGTGGTGAAGAGAGGGGGAATTGCCTGGAGGATTGAGGGGAGCTGCAACTCCCCTCCCTGACAGGAAAAACCCCTTCCAAAAGCAAGCGATAGTGGTGGTCTTAAAATGGCCACCACGAAGATGAAGAACAGCTTGGGAAACTAAGATGGTGCTGGAGAGGAGAAGTAGCAAGCAGAGTGTGAACCAGGCAAAATGCATGGATTTTGAGGTACTCCAGTATTAAAAATAAAGGACTATATTGGAAAGTGTGTGGAAGCTGCAACCAAAGAAAGTGAGAAGGAATGTAATGTATAGATGATTTATAAGGTGATTGAGAAAATGTAATGCAGAATCTGACCATATATATATATATATGAATCTGACTATATATATATATATATATATATATATATAGGTCTTGTGGTCTTGTCCGTGTAAGATTGATTGGCAGCGACGAATCTCATCCGTCATCTGGCTGGTGTCTTCTTCCCTGGGAGAGTCGCTGTTTTCCCTTTTAAACTCCAGAGTTGTGTTGTTACTTTTGATTGGTTGATGGAGTTGATGTTTTGGATGGTGTCTCAGCCTTTTGTAGGGTGGGCTTGAGCCATTGTGTGACATCCTGTGTGGTGCTGCTGGGTCGTTGTCTGTGTTGCAGCCTCCTGATGAACACAGACAACGACCCAGGAGACTACAGCACCACACCCAGGATGTCACAACAATAGAACTCAGAAGGTCATCACACAGCCCATTACCCAGGTCGTTACAACACAAAAGGCTGAGAGACACACAGCCAGCACCTCAGCCACACAGGGTCTCAGGAAAAAGCCATCCAATCTGCATACATCAACTCCATCAACCAATCAAGAAGTAACAACACAGCCAACTCTGAGTTTAAAAGGAAAACAGCCACGATCACACACTTCTCCCAGGAGAACGAAGCTGAAGACACCAGCCTGAAAATGACGGATGAGATTTCGTTGAAACGTTGCCAAGGTATTCTCAATCTTACACGGGACAAGACCCGAATACACCAAGACCTACATACCTTTACCCATGAAAATCTACGAATACATACATACATACATATATATATATATATATATATATATCTGTGTTATATAGTAAATAGGGAGATGGTATTAAGATAGATTGAAGGTAGCTGGCTCGAATTACTAACCAGAGGGGACAATTTTGAATTAATAAAATAAGGATTGATAAATTGTAAATATGACAGGAAAACGTAATATGGGAAATGAACATAGAAATGAGATGAGAATTTCAAATAACATTGTAAAATAAGATATGAAAATATCCTAAGAAAAATGAAATAAGTTATAATATGAATTGGAATTGGATAAGTTTAATATTTAATACTAATAAGGTTAATGTGATATTGAACAAACAAAATGAATAGATAAATATGGTCATGTTTGTATTGAGATGTGAAACCTGGAACCATACTGCTTGCCAAATGAGAATTTTTTATTTAAAAAAATGAGGAGGAAATTGAATAATGAAATTACTAGGTATGTCTAACTGATATGGCGGTTGGCACTAGGAGAAAGTATTGAAATGTTGAAAATAAGCAATGAAGGATTTTGATTTAATGTGAATATGTGTATTATGTGAACATGTGTATTAAGAAATATTTGGTATTATTAAGCTTGCCTATACGTATGATATATTGATGCCACACTGTTAATATATTGTTGTGTATGTGTAGATTGAAATTAAAAAAACTTGGGCGGGGGGAGGAAAAATAGGTAATGAAATTGTTCATGTTTGGTAAAAAATATCCCTGCAATGCTGGCTATTAGTAATATTTTGAAACATTTATATGACACAATTAATATTCTCACTTCTAATGTGTGCTCCAAGTTTTCCTCATCATCATTGCCTGCCTGCTTTAGCCATTCAGATTCAAATCTGAAAAAGAGGACAAGATTGGGGGAAATGGTGACTACTGTAATTTCTCCCATTTCTGTCACTGGTCACTTGGGGCAAGTAAACTATTAGCACTAGTGATAAGGACTATCAAGGATAATGGAACAGGCTGCAGACAACCTTCTGGGATGCATATTAGTAGAAACCCAATAACACTGCTGTTGATACCTTTCTATAGTATATTGCTGGAGGTAGATTAAAATTCAGTCTAATGTTTGACAGAAGAACAAGAAAGACATTTGGATGATTGGGAACTGCAACATAATTATTACAGATGTACACAGAAATGGAAAAACTAAAACTTTCACAATGGAGGAATGGATTGTGAAGATGTTAGAATTGACAGAAATGATAAAACTGACCTGCATGGTCAGAGACAAAACAGTAAGTACTTAAAGTACATACGATTGGAAACGTATTATGGTTTTTCTAATGAAAAATTTAAAAAGGAAGTAATGACATATGGATTTCATAAACTGAATACTTTACCAAACTTTATTTGCTATTTATTTGGCCAAGTCTGATTAGACACACAAGGTGGGTCTAGGACAACTCAGCACAGCCAGCTTGCCACTGCCAACTCTCCACCTCCATGTTGCTGCAGAACAACTCCATATGGCCAACTCGCCGCAAGGACAACTCACTGTGGGTGACTGAAGAGAGAACTGGGAGGGTGAACTAGCAGGTATGCAGAGCAGAGCCCATTTTCCATTTTCACACCAGTGCTGTGCCAAGCTCTAGGCAGTTCAGAGTTCGGACCATTTGGCAGTGGTGAATTGGCACAGGCAACTTGGCAGCAGCGAGCAGGCGGTGCCATGTTGTTCCATTTCACATAAGGAATTTCTGTAGTACAGAAGTTCTCAGTGTACATACAAAACAGAATAATGATAGTCATAATAACCTTTTTCATATTTTTCTTTATATATATTATAAAGAAATATAATTTCTTTTTATTTATTTATTTATTTATTATTTTATTTTATTGGACTTATATGCCACCTCATCTCCGAAGACTCGGGGCGGCTCACAGCTAAAACATACATATACAATAAATAATTAAAAAAGAATTAAACAATTATAAAGTCCAATAATACCAAATTTAAAATTTAAAACTATCCCATATTGTGATGGGAGTATCCCGATACTCCCATATTACATCCCTCCTGCGTGAGCTGCATTGGTTGCCGGTTGCCCTCCGAGTGAGATTCAAGGTGCTGGTAATCACCTATAAAGCCCTACATGGCTTAGGTCCGGGGTATTTGCGGGAGTACCTACTGCCAGCAACAACTTCCCATCGCCCCGTGCGCTTTCACAGACAGGGCCTCCTCAAGGTGCCGTCGGCCAGACAGTGTCGACTGGCAACCCCCAGGGGGAGCGCCTTCTCTGTGGGTGTGCCCGCCCTTTGGAATCAGCTGCCCTTGGAGCTTTGGATGGCTCCTGACCTTCGATCCTTCCGTCACGACCTGAAAAATGGCTTTTTCAACTGGCTGACATGGACTGATGGGTTTTTTTAATTAATTGGTTTGTTGGTTTTAATTATGTTTATTTATGTTTATTTAATAGCTTTTTAAATTTTATATTGTATGTTTTTTATTGTTGTGAGCCGCCCTGAGTCCTTCGGGAGATAGGGCGGCATAAAAATCCCAATAATAAATAAATAAATAATAAATATACAGTATATCTATATCTATATATATCCATCCATCCACCTATCCATCTATCTGTATATATACATGTGTGTATGTATTTGTTTTAAACTTTTAAGGTAACAGTAGCAAAATACTGAATACATATTGCTGGTTACTGAAATGATTCCATACATGAAGTAGCAAAGTTGTATTGTCAATGTTTGAAATAGTCTTTTTTTAAGCAATAGGACAAGAAAGAAGACTTTCAAATAATATGTTTGTAGCTTTGTAGCTACCTGTAAAATAATTTTCAGGCTTTTCCCTCTATTTTCTTTTTATTACTCTGCCTATCAATCTTGAGATTGTCTTGATCCTATATAGCTACCACATTAATTTAGACTTTTCAAAATTAATATAAATTTATGTTTTAACTTAAAATTATTAGTTTATTATGTTTAACAATTTAGCATAATAAAATGAAATAATATTAAATTAAGATTAATCTCTTATGAAACCAGGATGAAAGTTGCTTGGTAACTGGTTGTCCAGTACATCAGCTATCATGCCTTCAATTCAACGATGCCCTGATCTTTCTTAGCAAGTTATATTTTGAATCAAATAATAAATCCATTATTGACTTCAAAAGTAAGAACTGGCTGATGTTTAGCTTAATTTTCTGTCATTGAATAGCTGGTTAACAAACCACATCCCAACATGTTTGAGCAGCCTGACTTGGTTGACTGCAGTTAGTTACTGCTATAATTTGGCTTCCACTGATCCATGTTCAAACTGGAACTCCCATAGAAATTCAGAATATGGCATGTCATCAAATAAAATCTATATCCACATACCCAACTATGTTTATATTCAAGACTATTTGCAATCTTCTTTTGAATGTTATTTTCAAATAACCCATTCCTTTTCAAAGCTAAACTGATCAACGCTGTTAATCAGAGGTAGGCTGCTGGTGGTTTGCACCAGTTTGAGTGAACTGGTAAAGATTCTGTGCAGTTCGGCAAACCAGCAAATCCCACCACTGTCTGGGCCTGCCCCTGCTCTTTTTTTAGTCTGTTTTCTGGGGCATTTTTGTGCCAAAAATGACCCGAAAAGCAACCTGAAAACTGTCCAAAAAATGGCCTGAAAATGGCCAAAAAGAGAGCTAAAAACAGGCCGGAAAAACAGGTAGGGGCAGGGCTAGCCAGTGGCTGAATTCTATCTCTGCCTTTGAGGCAACTGGCCTGGAGGCGGGGCTGGGTGTGATAAGTGATGTCACCCACCCAGTCACATGACCAACCGACCACACCTACCCAGCCAGAGAACCAGTTGTTAAGTTATCCCACCACTGTTGTTAATGATTTTGTGACTGAAGCTGTAGTGTCAAAATTCTGATTTCTAGAAAAACCCCAGAAACGGGATAAGAGCCTCCTCTGTCCTGATATGAATTACAGTGTGTATTAACAGCAGAAATTATTTATATTTTTATGTGTCAGTTTTTCAGTATACAGAGTTCTATAGTGCAGACTGGTCATTCTGGCTTGTATGAGGATGTGGTTGTTAAACAGAATGATGCCCAAGCTTTAATGTATTTCTAGCCCTATTTGGAGATAATTGATAAAAAGCAAGTGTTCATCTATTTTTTTTACATAATTTCTTACACAATAAAGATTTCCCTATACTTTTTCTAACTTCTGTTCCCATTTGTACTGATTTAAACTTGTTAGGGAAGCTTCTCAGAGAAAAAGCTTGGCATTTGGCCTGCTATGAAAAGAAAAGAGCTCTTTGAACTGATAAAATGGAAGCAATCCAAAATAAAGAAGAGTTCCATTATATTTCAAAGACTTCTACATAAGGAAGTTCAATGGCATACTGTTATCAGTATTACATAGCCCAAAAGATTGATTCTTGAATGTCTTTTTATATATTGGCCAAATGTTATAGAGAACTTCAAGGGTTATATTTAAGATTGTGGGGGGAGGATGGAAAAGAATTCATAGATCAGTGTAATAGTACCAGCAGCCTTAATATGTGGGAGGGCAGGAAAGAAGATGTAACATCATCTAAATTCTCCATCATTTCTCAAGTTTCAGCAATACCTACTAAATCTCATTTGTCTTCTGCAGTAAATGTGTTTCTTAAAATATGTCCATACATTATGCATTTGTGTAAAGTCACTGAAACCCTTGTGTCACATAACTTGACCTGTTCTTTTCTGTATTTATGTATTCCTCACTAGAAGTCTCTGCATTCTCTACATACCCTTCAACCCCATTTTAGTTCTTAGCATAGAACTATTTTTGTGGACTTTGTTATCCTACATTATTTAGTTTGACCTCCTGTAGATCATTATTTCCCCAAACCATTCTTTCCAATTTTTAACAGGTTCAGCCGATTTCTTGCCAGGGATCTCTCATCTCAGAAATGCTTTCCTGCCTCTATCAGAGGGCCTTTATTTTATCAATTATATTTTTGTGGAATGAGACTTCTGCCTTTATTTCTCTTGGAATCCATTTGGAAAATATGCATAATACCTTTGACATCTTCAAAAATATTAGTATCTAGGTTTCTTAAATCAAGATATTTGTTTTCTGTTTTGAAGACTGCTAGGCATAATAAAAGGCTGCAATTTGATTACAAATTATATATCAGGGGTGGGATTCAACCGGTGTTACTACCGGTTCGGTGACTATGTTTTGAACAGTCACTAAATGAACGATTGTAAGTCGAGGGCTAGCTGCATTAACTCAACAATGTTCCCAGATGTGTTAGCAACCACCAAGCTATCTGAAATTTTAGCTTTTTCAAGTGGTACCACATTTTAGGAGAAAGCAACAGCTTAATTTTATAAGAAATTAAAAAGTGAAACTTAGTTACATATTTGATGGGGAAAAATAATTGAAATATTCAAATTTAGAATATAAATGGGTCTGGGTAACAAAAAACATGAACTTTACTTCTTGAATTCATTTTTCAACATTTTTTCTCTTCTGTTTCTCAAATGGCTTTATGGTTTAAAATGAGAAATGCAGCAATATGTTTCCATGTGATCTAAATATAATAAGTTAAAGGACTGAATTAATTCTACATTAATAATAAAGTGATTTTATATGGATTTCCCCCCTTTTTGTTATGTTTATTTTAATCATCATCACTGAATGCGGATTCTTTTCTCACTATAATACCATTACTCTAATTTTTATGGGTGTTTTTTTACTCTATTAAACATTATATGCACACACATACATATTTGAAAGGTCATTACTCTATTATGGTCCCCTCAGATGAAATTCGAGCTTCACCTGTCACCTACTGCATGAAAAACATTTTCCAACTGGCATGCACAATGCTCAAGTTCTTTTTTTTTATTCCTTACAAAGGGTTCCTTTTCTATCCTTCCTTGCTGTTAAATGGTTATTCTTATTTGCAGTCAAAATGTAGCAACTAAATAAATGATCTTGCAAAGATTTCATTTATGAAATTGAAGCAAGATTACCTCTTTTTCAAAGGTGTAAAATATTTGTTGCAATTATTGTCAAGCTTCTGGCAATTGCCTCAATCTGAATGCAAGATTATCACAGAACCTTTGTTAACCAGATTTTTTGTCACAAGAATTTCAGCAACTGGTAATAACCCATACATGTTTATTTACATCTCTATTTTATTAACTTGTGAATGGCCTGTAGTCAGAGACACAATTAACCTATTTTATTAGCTACTTTTTACTAAAATGAGAAAGATGAGAAACAAGTTTGAAAAATATATTATTGCTCCATGTTCTAACATGATACTGCCATATATGTGGCAAATTTTATATATGAAGTGATGCATATGCTGTATTAGTGTAAACAACAAGAATTCACTGTATAGACAGAAAAGTCAAAATAAAATATTGTTGTGAATTATCATTCTAAAAAAACACAGGAAAGAAGTATAACACACAATTTTGAATTATTAACATTCTAGTTCTTATCAATGTAATTAACAACCTGTAGGTTTTTTTAAAGGAGTTATCTAGCATGTACATACAGGTAAAACTTGAAAAATTAGAATATCGTGCAAAAGTTCATTTATTTCAGTAATGCAACTTAAAAGGTGAAACTAATATATGAGATAGACTCATTACATGCAAAGCAAGATAGTTCAAGCTGTGATTTGTCATAATTGTGATGATTATGGCATGATTACAGCTCATGAAAACCCCAAATCCACAATCTCAGAAAACTAGAATATTACATGCAATCAATAAAACAAGGATTGTACATAGAACAATATCAGATCTCTGAATAGTATAAGCATGCATATGTACTCAGTACTTGGTTTGGGCCCCTTTTGCAGCAATTGCTGCCTCAATGTGGCGTGGCATGGAAGCTATCGGCCTGTGGCACTGCTGAGGTGTTATGGAAGACCAGGGTGCTTCAATAGCGGCCTTCGGCTCTTCTGCGTTGTTCGATCTCATGTCTCTCATCTTTCTCTTGGCAATGCCCCATAGATTCTGCATGGGGTTCAGGTCAGGCGAGTTTGCTGGCCAATCAAGCACAGTAATCCCACGGTCATCGAACCAGGTTTTGGTGCTTTTGGCAGTGTGGGCAGATGCCAAGTCCTGCTGGAAAATGAAGTCAGCATCCCCATAAAGCTTGGCTGTGGAAGGAAGCATCCAAAATCTCCTGGTAGACGGCTGCGTTGACCCTGGACTTAATGAAGCACAGTGGACCAACACCAGCAGATGACATGGCTCCCCAAATCAACACAGACTGTGGAAACTTCACACTGGAGTTCAAGCATCTTGCAGTGTGTGCCTCTCTATTCTTCCTCCAGACTCTGGGTCCTTGGTTTCCAAATGAGATTCAAAAGTTGGTCTCATCAGAAAAGAGGACTTTGGACCACTGAGCAACAGACCAGGTCCGTTTTTCTTTAGCCCAGGTAAGACGCTTCTGACGTTGTTTGTTGTTCAGGAGTGCCTTGACAAGAAGAATACGACATTTGAAGCCCATGTCCAGGATCCGTCTGTGTGTGGTGGCTCTTGATGCACTGACTCCAGCCTCAGTCCACTCCTTGTGAAAGTCCCCAACACTTTTGAATGGCCTTTTCCTGACAATCCTCTCCAGGCTGCAGTCATTCCTGCTGCTTGTGCACCTTTTTCTTCCACACTTTTCCCTTCCACATAACTTTCTATTAATGTGCTTTGATACAGCACTTTGGGAACATCCAACTTCTTTTGCAATTATCTTTTGAGGCTTTCCCTCCTTATGGAGGATGTCAGTGATGGTTTTCTGAACAACTGTCAGGTCAGCAGTCTTTCCCATGATTGTGATTCCTACTGAACCAGACTGAGAGACCATTTAAAGGCTCAGGAACCCTTTGCAGGTGTTATGGCTTTATTAGCTGATTAGAGTGGGACACTTTGAACCTAGAGTATTGCACCTTTTCACAATATTCTAATTTTCTGAGATTGTGGATTTGGGGTTTTCATGAGCTGTAAGCCATAATCAGCACAATTACGACAAATCACAGCTTGAACTATCTTGCTTTGCATGTAATGAGTCTATCTCATATATTAATTTCACCTTTTAAGTTGTATTACTGAAATAAATGAACTTTTGCACGATATTCTAATTTTTTGAGTTTCACCTGTACATAATTACATATAAAGCTCTATATAAAAGTCTGAGAAAACAATTTTAGTAATCTTTGAAAGCAATTATGAAGAAAAAGACGGAAAACATCAACACAGCAATGCTGATATGATAATCATATCTTAAAATATAAAACCGCTTTATAAAAAGAACTTCATATTATGTACACAAGGCCACTTATATTAGCATTATAGGAAATTAACATGTATTACTAGTGCAGCAGGAATAGAGTTATATATTGCATATTTTTGCAGATTTTTTCCTAATCCATTTATCACTGTATTTGATCATTTTATTTTATTCATTAACATATAAAACAAGTCAGAGAAAATGTAAATTTTGCTTTCCTTCCAACTACCTTATCCCAGTATGTCTAATTTTAAGAACACTAATGTCACAGTTAAGAACCTTTACTTACTAACTTCTGTTTCTTTTAATATATTATCAAGATTACCCTTTCAATCAGACCATTTAAAGTTTAAAAAAGTACTAAAATATTTCTTTTTTATAGGCTCCTCTGAAATTTCTTTATAACAAATTATTGCCTGAACTTTGATCATTTAGGGCATGGTCTCCAACACCTGGGCACCGTTAGGAACCAGGATGCACATCCGGAGGCAAGTGAGTGAAGCTCCATCTGTATTTGCAGCTGCTCCCCAATCACCACCTTAGTTCCACCACAGATCATTAGGCATTAGATTCTCATAGGAGTACGACAGATAGGTGTCCTACGTCTCTGGAAAAATTGTCTTACACAAAACAAGTTCCTGGTTACAAAAGCAGTGAGGACTTCTGACATAGGGGATATTATTATATGTCATACTTTATCAGGTCATTTTATATTAGTCAGACTCATAGTAAATGAGTGTTTCAATTGTTGTACTATAGTATCTGCTCTATGCTTAGTTGTAATAATAGATTATGAATATAATAAATTCTTATTCATTATAATAAATAAAATCACTTTAAAAAAATCTACTTTAGCAGCTGTTACGTTCTCTGAAATTTAAGTTTGTCATTGAAGACTAACCAATTCTAAAATGTTCTATATCAGGGGTATAAAACTCAAGGCCTGAAGGCCAAATCTGGCCTGCATGATGCTTAGATCTGGCCTGCGGGGCTGGCCTAGAAACAACAGCAAAGGACTGTCTGCAGTGCCCCTGCCAGCAAAAAATGGAACTGGGTGTGTATGTTGCGTGTGGCCTCCCGAGCTCCATTTTCACTGGCACAGAGCTGCAGGAGGCCATTGCGGCTGATAACAGAGCTTGGGGGACTGCATGCGCCCCCAAACTCCGTTTTTGCTGGCAGAGTGCTATCAAAACAAACTAAAAACAAAAGGAGAAATACTTCCCCCTTTGCATTTGAGTATGCAAGAAAGGACAGGAAAGGAGAAAGGGAAAGAGGAAAGACAAAGAAAAAGAAGGAAAGATGGGAAGAGAGCAAGAAAGAAAAAATAAGAAAAGAGGGGAATGAACAAGAAAGGAGAATGAAGCGGGAAGGAAAAAGAAAGGAAGGAGTTATGAGAGGGAGGGTCTCAGGGGAGTCCTGCCTTAGCACTTGGCCACTACAGATGCCCCTGACATGAGTGATGTTGAGTTGGCTACGCCCAACCCCAGCCATGCCCCCCCGGCCCTCCAGGGTCAAACAACCCTGATGCGGCCCTCAATGAAATCGAGTCTGACACCCCTGCTCTATGGGTTTAGAAAAGTGGTTCCCAAACTTTTTCAGTCCACCTGGTGCTACAAACTCATCCGCAGTACCCCTCACCCAGGGATGGGATTTAAATTTCTTAAAAATAGGTTCTGTAGGTGTGGCTTGGTCATGTGACTGGGTGGGCGTGGCTTGCCGGGTGGGCATGGCTTGGTGGTCACATGACCGGATGGGTGTGGTTTGGTGGTCATGTGACTGGGTAGGCATGGCCAGGTGGCCATGTGACTGGCAAACCGAATATAAGTGGTCGTCACTTAATGGCCTGTTGCTTAGTAAGTGTTCTAATTTATGACTGACCTCCCCAGAGCTACTTGACCTGTTTTTGGAGTTTTGACAGCCATGCACACACACAGACACTCCCTTCTAACCCTGCTGGAGCAGGTGGTTGGACTAGATATCTCATTCACTTCTCCTCCTTTCCTCCTTCTTCTCTCTTTTTCTTCCCTTCTCCTCGGCTTGTCTTTTCTATCCTTCCTCTTTTTGTCTTTCTCTTCTTCTCTCTTCCTATTCATTTTCTCTCCCTTTTCTTTTCCTCTTTCTCATTTCCTATTTTCTCTTTTCCTCTCATCTCCTTTCTCTCCTTCCGTCCTCTTAGCAGCATGCTTTCCTTTTCTCTCTGCCTTTTTTCGACTTGTCTGTTTCTTATCTTTCTTCTTTTCCTTTCTTTTTCTTCTTCTCTCTTCTCTCTTTCTCTTTTCTCTCTTTTTTTTGTTTTTTCCTCTTTTCTCTCTCTCTTTCTTTTCTCTTTTCCTCTTTCCCTCTCTCTTTCTCATCGTTCCTCTCTCCATTCCTCTCTCTCTATCCCTTCCTTAACCTATCTACCTATTTTCTGCCCAGGCAAGGGTGGTCTAATCTGTCAAAGGCCTGGGCTAATCCTGCATCACCCGTTTCCCCTTTCAGAGGCCCTGGTCCTTAATCTCCCCATTTCCTCCCCCACAACCACCTGTTTCATCATCCCACGGCCGTGACTTTACCTTCCTCCCACAGCTGGCTGCCAGGGAAGGCAATCCAGGACTGAGCCATTGTTGTTGCTGGGCTCCCCACCAGCCCATGTCGCCCTTGTCACAAATGCCTAGGTTAACTTATGCTGTGCTTCAGCTAACCATGATTTAGCGTGAAAGCCAGAAGTTTTCCTTTGCTTTTCAAAACCAGGCTGCCTTTTTGCTGGAAATTTTGATGTAATGAGGGGGTGCGCATACGTCTTGCCTTCCTTGCACCCCACCGTTGCCCCCCAAGAGAACCCCCTTCATCCGCCCATGGAGGCTTCGTCTCTGGTCACCGCCAGAACAAGCCTGGCTTTCCGTCTCTCTCATTCCGTGGGTCTGGGTGTCACGCGTTGAGCTTCCTGGGTGACTTGGAAGCAGTGGCAGACTGGGCGAACTGCCCTGCCACGGCTCCATCCCGCCAGCCACCAGGAGACCTTCTTCGCAGCTGGCTTGACCCAATCCAGGTGGAGACCTATCATGGCTCAGTGGAGGCAGCGTTTCTGGGATGGGAAGGGTGAATCCTGCCTGCAATGCTGGTCTGATCCCCTGTGCCTACAAAAAACCTCCAGCCGCCGTGTTTTTTTTTTTCAGTGCGGCTGGACTCCAGCCGCACCAGGGAAAAAAACAGTGTCTGGATGCTTTTTGAAGCGAAAATTACCAATCTCCGACTTTTCTTGCTCCGCTTCTCCAACGCTCCTCTGTGGCCATCAGCGCATGTGCAATAAGGACTGACTGGGCAGGGAACAGAGGAGCGGGCAGAGAAGGAGCAGGACCAGCCAGGGGCTTGTTTTATCGGTTCTCCAAACTACCGGGAACAGTAATGAACCGGTAGAATCCCACCCATGAATTGTGCCCTGAGAGGGGCCCACCTCCAGCACCCCCCTTGCCTCTTAACACCCACCTAAGGCATCCCCCAAGGGTACCACCCACTTTGGGAACCACTGGTTTAGAAGTTAATCATTAGAGATTTGGGATTACCTTTGTAACTTTTTTTTTGCAAGAAACAATCAGCATCTTTGAAACTGTGTCGTATACAATCCAAATTTTCTTGTTAAGAAATTATTAAAAATATTAACTCTCTTTCCCAATAGGACAAATATAAAATGCCAATTTAAATAGGCATTAGTATAGGTATATTTTCATTATACCTAATTTACATTTATATAACTGACAACAGTTATTAAAATGTTCGTTGTATTATAAGGAAATAAAGCATTAGTTCATTAATTGAATTTGAAATGACACCCTGTACTGCCACATGCAATTCCTTTTTAATATCAATCAGTATTTTTTTAATTCACATTTTAAAATGTCTTAACTATTAACTATTCATAGTAATGTCTTAACTATTAACTATTAACTATTCAGTATGAAAATTAACTGTTCTCTCTGGAGGTGCCTTTTCTCTCCATATGTAGCTTTTATTACCCAGCTAATATTCAAAGAGTTTTCAATTTATTGTACCACAAAAGCTTTTCACAGCTGAGACACCATATATAACTTCATTAAGTATGCAAATAGCTTGTCTCCATACACCAAATTACATGCAATAGGAAAGTACTTGCTTTAGAACAAGAATAAACCTCAATTCTCCATAAAACTCAAGTTGATGAGAACTTTTAAGCCAAGAAACAAGTTCATTCACAAATGCACATGGGGAAACAAGAGTATAACATGCATGAAAAATAGAAAATATTTGTAAGTTTTAATATCCAGAATATAAAGGGTAAATTTCACATGTATAAGAAAATGTATTCCTCATTAATTTGAATTTATAATTGCTTTCTTTATAAAGCAGAGGAAGTTATGCCTGAAAACTTGCATTTGAAAACAAGGTAGTCAAAACAGGCTGGAGAGATCAGAGTTGACAGAGTATATGTACCTTCCCAGACCTTCCATCTTGTGTTGCTGCAGATCTATAGAAGATGCTTCACACACAAGTAAGTAGCTAGTATCTGAGATGTGCTTCATTTGAAAGTTATTGCTCAGAAAGAAGATTTACTGAACTTAAAACTGTTTCATGACCAGTTAAAAAGGAAATGGCAATCATACTGATAGAAGCAAGCTCAAGGGGCTTGTATATAGAAATAGAAGAAATTATCATTTTTTATATTTCTATGTACAAGACCCCTGAGAAAGAAGAAGAAATTATCATTTCTGAACAAAGTGTTTACTGGAGGCAGGGAGTGGGAGAGGGAGGGAGCTTTATCTTTAGACTTTTTTCATCCAGTATCTTATAAATCTCAGTTACTAAACAAAGCTTGTATTAAAAAGATACCCTAGCTTAAGTCAATCATTAATCAAACCATGCATGAAGAGCAACCCTACTCTAAATCAAGGGTCTTCAAACTTGACAGCTTTAAGATTTGTGGACTTCAACTCCCAGAATTCCTCCTCTAGTCATGTTAGCTCAGGAATTCTGGGAGTTGAAGTCCACAAGTCTTAAACTTGCCAAGTTTGAAGACCCTTGCTCTAAATGAACAGATAGATTGTCAGAATCAGACGCAGGATGTTCAACCTAATAACCTAATGCTAAACTCTTAAGGAAAGAGACAGATTGATGTAGTGATTAACACATCAGTTTTGAAACCGGGAGATTTTGAGTTCTAGTTCTGCTTTAGTCATGATCTTGAATCAATCATATTCTCTTAGCCCTAAGAAACAGCAGTAACAAACCTCTTCAAAATCCTTGCCAAAAAAACTGCAGGGCTAGTCAAGGCAGTTGCCAGATGTTAAGACTGACTCAAAGGCGTGCACACACACACACACACACACACACACACACACAAAAGGCTTCTGAATGGGTGGAAAATGGCAGATTGATGTGCCTCCTTCTATTTTCTTAGAAATCTATCCTGGATGTATCTGTTCCAAATGTATCAGTTAGGTAGACTATGTCTAAGGATAAACTTTATCCAGGATAGTTTTCTAAGATATTTCAAGACTGGGCTGGTAAGCTATCATGAAGTGATAAATAACTTTTTAGAGTGCTGGAGGGCAGGATACATTTCACAGTGAGTGCAGCTAGGACTAGAACAACGGTTGACTTAATTTAAATTATACTAAAATGAGTAATCAAAATTAATAGCATATATTTGTTTCTCACAAATATTGTTATATTCAAAATTACAATTGGAACTTTTGAAAAGACTCTGAAGATTGCACCCAAGGTTGGGGGCAGGGGAGTGAGGGGGCTGGTTCTGTGAATCCATGCCAAGCTATACATTCTATTCTGTTTACAAAGTATTTACAAGACAATATTGGTATTTTCAGATGGATATTTAGATATTGTAACAGAATTTGCAAGTCTTATAAGCAGTTCTAAAGATAGTTGCTCTCAAGCAAGTGATTTAATTGTAAAGTGTATGTATAAAACTACCATCATTTATAGCAGTAGCAACAACCCAAATCAATCCACTGTGGATCTCTCTCTCTCTCTTACTTTTCAATGACAGAAATTCAATTATCACACCAAATAAATGTCATGAATGTACTTTAATAGAAGAGAACACCCCCACATAGAAGCACTTTCAAAACATTTAAAAAACAGAATGAGACCAGGAATCAAAGCAATGTGAATTAAAGCCATGTGATTCACTATGAAAAGAATTATAAATTTCACTTGGTATGGAATGAAAAATGCAGGTGTTTCTGTTATGTACTCTACCAAAACTGGGATTAGTTCATTTTTGTTGATAGTGCACTAGAAGTTCAGCCTTTTTCTGTTTTGTTTCTTCCTACTACAATATAGATAGTTCTCTACTTACAACTATAATTCATCCCAGAAATATGGCTGTAAGTTGTGCCAATCATTAAGCAGGACACCGTGTGACTATATCTGATTTTACGATATTTGCAATGGTCATTAAATGAATCATAGTACTCATGAAACAAACACGGCCATTACCAAGAAAAACCATTGTCTGCAATTGGCTGTCACATTTAGTAAATATGCATGTTTCATTTTATAAAGGGATTGGTGGTGATTGATAGATACTGTTGGAGATGTAGAATGTCTTATGGTTTACTACATGCACATGTTTACGACAGATGATGTTGCTAATATGACTTTGCACTATATCCTACAACATCTTGAATCTCCAAAGACCTATGCAAGGGTCCTCTTTATAGACTTCAGCTCAGCATTCAATACCATCATTCCAGATATTCTTCTAATTAAACTAAACCAGCTACTGTACTTGACCACACTTGTAAATCATAAGCTTCCTAACAGACAGGAAGCAGCAGGTGAAGCTAGGCAAAATCACATCAGATATACCCCCAGGGTTGTGTGCTCTCTCCACTTCTTTTCTCTCTCTCTATACCAATGACTGCATCTCAAAAGATCCCTCTGTTAAAGTACTGAAGTTTGCAGATGATACAACAGTGATTGGTCTCATTCGAGACAATGACGAATCTGCATACAGATGGAAGCATACATACAACTAGCTCTGTGGTGCAATTGGAACAATCTCAAACTAAACACACTCAAAACCATAGAAATGGTGGTAGATCTTAAGAGATACCCTCTTATACTACCACCTCTTACAATACTAGACAACACAGTATCAACAGTAGAGACCTTCAGGTTTCTAGGTTCTATCATATCTCAAGACTTAAAATGGACACCTAACATCAAAAATGTCATTAAAAAAGCACAACAAAGTATGTTCTTTCTGTGCCAACTCAGAAAGCTCAAACTGTCTAAGGAGTTGCTGATTCAGTTCTACAGAGGAATTATTGAGTCTGTCATCTGCACATTTACAACTGTCTGGTTTGGCTCTGCAACCAAACAAGACAGAGACAGACTTCAATGAATAATTAGAACTGCAGAAAAAATAATTGCTACCAACCTGCCTTCCATTGAGGACCTGTATACTGCATGAGCCAAAAAGAGGGCTGTGAAAATATCTACAGACCCATCACATCCTGGACATAAATTTCTACCCTCAAAACGACACTATAGGGCACACCAGAACAACTAGACAAAAGGGCAGTTTTTTCCCAAATGCCATCACTCTGCTAAACAACTAATTCCCACAACATGGTCAAACGATTTACTAAGACTGTATTACTATTATTCTTCTCATCCTTCCTATTACCTATCTCCTCCCACTTATGACTATAACCTTGCTTGTATCTCTATGATTTATATTGTTTTGTTTCCCAGTATGATTTGATTGCTTATTTAGTAACCTATGACTATCACTAAGTGTTGTATCTTATGATTCTTGATGAATGTATTTTTTCTTTTTAAGTACACTGAGATCATATGCACCAAAGACAAATTCCTTGTGTGTCCAATCACACATGGCCAATAAAGAATTCTATTCTATTTATTCTATTCTATTCTATTCTATTCTATTCTATAAAATGATACTTTGTTGAATTGTAATTTTAGACACGGAGGGATTTGAGATAACGATCTTAAAGGGCTCATACTTGTCAAAGTAGTTCAATTCTAACATTTCCCCTATTTTAAGTGGCGTCAAATATTTCAAGTTGGTCTGTGAGGACAAAATGTTTAGAAAGTAAAACTTGCTATTTATTCATCAGCCAGAGGGAAAAACTTGTCTTATAATGTAATTTTAATGTGTAACATCAGCTGAAGATTCCTGAAAACCAAAGTTCCCTAAATAAATCTGCGCATATTTTCAAAAATACATTTTCAGATTATATATTGAATACACTAAAAGATTTTAAATGATATTATTCCATCACTTTGAACATTAAAGTAACTAAAATATAAGCAACTACTTTATTTTTAAAACACTGTATACATCAGTTATTCACAACAAATGAGAACAGCAAACCAAAGAATAGCGTCAAGAATTTCAATATTTCATCGATATGGAGGATAGTTTCATCCTGTGCATAAGTAGTCTGGAAGAACTACCAAAGAGTAAACATCAAAGGATTCCATTGTAGGTATTTAGTTTCCATTTACTATGCAGTTCTGCTGACTAACAATCCAATATGTTCAAATTGCTTTCCACAGATACTGCTTTTACCCATTTATAATTAACAGTGTATGTCCCTCTACCTACTGCTAGAACTCCCTAAGTAATTTACTACTGTACTTATTTGCCACCAATAACAACCTACTGTCTTGCGTGAACACTCTTGTGCATTTTTATTTCTTCAGTCCTATGCTTTTCAAAACCAAATAATAATTTCATTTTTTTTTAAATTCACAGTATCTAAGTTCAAATCAGAAAGATATATTGGCCAAATATGAAATAAGATGAGGTTAAATTCTTATGCTGAATGTACAATGCTCCTTTAAATCTTCCCTTGTACTACAACATGTCCTGGATTTTGTGCTTCCTTATGTTTTTATTTATATTTTTCAGTTCTTTAATTATTATAGGACAGTATGGAGCATGAACATTTCTGGGCTTCTCACATTATTTTTGTTGTGCTGAAAGGAACTTTTACTACTGTATATTTCACCACACTATAAACAACAGCCAATTAATTTTAAATTCTAAATTTAATCATTGAAGGATGGCATATAATGTATTGCTTCATTTAATTAATACCTTATTAAATCCATCAAGATATGTTGGGGGCTTGGAGAATGCCTTCCCCAAATCATACTTTCATTAGTTTTAAAATTGTAACCTGTGTAGTTTCAATATTTTAATATATTATTTTTCTACTTTTTATAACTTGTAAGCTAAGGTACCCACAGTCACTTATAGGGGAAGGGGGTGGCATACAAATTAATTAATAAATAAAAATAAATAGATTACATTACTTATACAAAGCTATAAGGTCATTTAATGGGAAAAACGGTGATAGTGCAAACCTGTTTCCTTTTCATCTCCTCCTCCAACTTCTGAGCAAATAAAGCAGCTCAGTTAATCTGAAGTAGCTCAATAGGAGTAACAACGAGAAGAGATACTTTAAAGTAACCAGTGTGGCATTTTTACCACCCCAACAAGTAATTCCAATCACAGTTTACACTTTTAAACTTAAAAAGAGGCAAAGATCGCGTTTTCCTGACACCGCAGTCGGAATGCAAGTCTTATACGGAACTTTTTAAGAAACACGGGCAAGAAACTGGGAGAGGCAAAATGGCTCGAAGGAGAAGGGCTTGTTCTGAGAACCATTTCTACTCGCTGGGAAAATGCCAGCGTGCCAGTCACCTAAGTGGTCAGAAGGTGCTCCGGGCCCATTCGGCGGCGTTCTTGGCAGAACTGACGGCACCTCCCCTAGCCCACCATTCAGCGCGGAGCAAACACCCAACTCAGAAACTTGCGAGGAAGTTGACCCACACTTTACGAGGATTCACGGAGCACTTTATATCTCTTATACGACTTGCGTTAACGACTGTTCGCTACCAAACGAAACGTTGCATCTGCCCAAATGTTGCCTCTGCCCTTCAGCTCTTCCCTCACCTGCTGATAAAGCCGTCGCCGTCCCCATCGCACGTCTGGAAGAGGCGCCTCATCCTCTCCTCCTCGCCCGTGCTGGAAGTGTCGCTGCTGCTGCTCCCGGTGCTGCTCACGCTCACCTCTACCACCACTGCCGGGCCAGCCGCCGTCGCCATCGTACAGAGGAGGAGGCGACACAACTCAAGCCCGCTCAGGCGTTCAAGGTTCCCCAACCTCCAGCCCGCCAGGGAACATCCCCCAGCCCCGCACGCGCGCTCCCAGCTCAGCTGTCGCGCGTACAAAGCACGAGAAGGCGGCACAATGAAAACAAGGAGGGTGGGGAAATTCAGACGCTCCGCTGCTCTTTCTCGCGCATGAATTCAGCGCGCGCGCCGCCTTGGGCGCCAATCAGGCGCATCCTAGGGACGGCGCGCGCATTGGCTGGCGCGCGAGACCCGCTCTGGCCCTTTTCTTCTTTGGAACCAAAAGGCGGGGGAGGGTTTCGTCGGGTTGCAACGCAAGAGCACAGGAGAGTTAGGAGGAAGGTGGCGGACGCCGAGGTGGAATTTTGTGTGCTTAGTTATGATTTCGGCTCATTTCCCTGAGACGTAGGTGAACGAACGGAGAAGTATTTTTTTGAGCGAATGGAAAGAATATTTGTTAAACGTCTGCAGAGTGCATATCCATGGACGACCACCGTAAAACTGCACTGCACATGTGAACTATGCTCGCAAAAGTTGTTTGGGCTTGCTGACGAGTAGCCTTGAGCAAAAATGTTTGTATCTGCGTTTCGTGCCAAATAATCGTTATGTATGTCATATAAGAGATGTAAAAGTATAAGGAAATATTACACCTGCCCAAAATGTACCTCTTTATATTACATTACACATTATTAACTATATTGTGATCGTAAATTTGCATTGCCTTAAGTAAAACTTTTCTATGATTATGTCTCTGATTTTCTCTTGAAGTGATCAATGTTAAGCAAAATATGAATGTTGCAATGCATGCTTCATGAACATGAGATCAAGCCTCCAACTTGATATGTAAGTTAATTCAGCTTTTCATTTGTTTTCAGTAACTTTATTTTCTAAACATTTTTCAGCAGCTGCATTGTACTTGAGTTTGTGAATAACAGAGGTTTTTTTAATTCACATTTATATGCCGCCCTTCTCTGGAGACTCGGCGGCTTACAATCTTTGGAGTACAACCCAGTGTGCTCAGCAATAGCCTTCATTCCATTGTATATGCCTGCTTATTACTAGGGCTTTTGGCCCCCAAGTGGCATTTTTACAAAGTCAGCTTATTGCCCCCAACAGTCTTGGGTCCTCAATTTACCTACCCCAGGAGGATGGAAGGCTGAGTCAACCTTGAGCCTGGTGGGATTCGAGCCTGCACTAATTGCAGGCAGCTGGAGCTAAGTGCTAGGTGTTTAACAGCCTGCACCACCAAGTTGAAGTATGGAAGTGTCTTTGGTTTTGATACAGCACCATCTGTCTGGCTTATGGTACTTAAGTAGCATATGGTGTACTGGCCAGTTCATTGTTATGGAACCATTTCTCCCTTAGTTTGGAGATGCTATTTTAGATCTTGTTGATAACTGTTTTTATTTTATTGACCTAAATAATTTTATATTAATATACATGGCCATTCCACATCTCATCCCAACTGCAAATCATGTTCCTACACTCTGGTATCTAATAATAACTTATGTAGAGTGGAATTGGTGAATATTAACTTGGAATATGGAAGTAGGTGCCTGTCATTCAAATAAGCTCTGTCAAATGAGATTTCAAGTTGCATACAGATATTACATCACTAATATATGCCCCATTTTTTAAAATATGGGCCTTGGTGGCTCAGGCTGTTAAATGCCTGCATTCAGGTTCAGCTGCCTACAATTACTGTAGGCTCGAATCCCACCAGGCTCAAGGCTTCCATCCTCTCGGGGTAGGTAAACTGAGGACCCAAGATTGTTGGGGGCAATAAGCTGACTTTGTAAAAATGCCGCTTAGTAATAAGCAGGCATATACAATGGAAGGAAGGCTATTGCTGAGCACACTGGGTTGTATCCCAAAAAATTGTAAGCCTCCCTGAGTCTTCGGAGAAGGGCGGCATATAAATGTAATTAAAAAAAAAATAACCATCTGGCTTCAGCAATAAAGACTTTCTGACATTTCATTGCTTAACCCAACTAATTGCTTTCACTAATCTGAAAATTCATATGCATATATTTAAGATGCTTCTGTAATGGTATAGAAAAGGCAAAAAAAAACCCTTACCCTAAGTCTCTATCTCTTCTATAGTCATACCCTAGCCATTATTTTATCTGTAAACTTCCTTAACATAAAAAAGGGGAAAAGTATTTTGAAGATGCATCTAGTTGCTTCAGAAAAAGAATCAAAGGAAACAAATAGTACAGAATGTATTCCATGGGAGTATGATAGATGTAGAATTTTGACAGATTGTTCTTTATAACTGATTATGGCTCTCATAGCTATCATTTTGTGAAAGCATGCACAAAACTTCTAAATCTATTCACCAAACTGAAAAAGTCTTCAACCTGTGGCCTTGTAACAAATCACTTACGAATTCTACCAATCATAATTATGTATCTTAACTCTACTTTTACTTTTTTTTACAATATTTGCTATTTCCAATTCTACACTTTTTCTTGTAATTTTTACATTTTTCAATATATTTTCCTTGCTAATTTTAATTACATAATGTTTCTATTTCATATGAGTTCATCTAGCTACTGGCTATTTCTAAAAAAAGGTTAAATATTCTGTGGAGCTAATTAGATGTTTTCTAGCAAACTGGTTACCTAAGCTTTGAAGCATATGTACTTGCACTACTTGTTACTGCATTCTTATCAGGTTTTAATTCTTGGAATGTGTACTATTGTATATTTACAATTGAATTTCTTCTTCAGCACTGTAGTTAAACTCAGAATGCCTTCCAATAAAATTCTTTACAATAAAATCCCTTCAGAGCATTTAATTATATATCTTATAGCATTCTTTATTGGCCAAATGTGACTGGACACACAAGGAATTTGTCTTGGTGCAAATGCTGTCAGTGTACATAAAAGAAAAGATACATTCGTCAAGAGTCAAGAACCATAAGGTACAACACTTAATAGTCATAGGGTACAATAAGCAATCAAATCATACTAGGAAACAGTCAATATAAATCGTAAGGATACAAGTGATAAAGTTACAGTCATAGTCACAAGTGGGAGGGGATGGGTGATAAGAAATGATGAGAAGATTAATAGTAATAGCAATGCAGACTTTGTAAATAGTTAGACAGGTTTGAGGGAATTATTTGTTTAGCTGAGTGATGGCATTCGGGAAAAAACTGTCCCTGTGTTTAGATGTTCTGGTGTGCAGTGCTCTATAATGTCGTTTTGAGGGTAGGAATTGAAACAGTTTATGTCCGGGATGTGAGGGGTCTAAATATTTAACTTGAGCCTGTTTTATTTCTGTTGTTAGAAAGCGGCCATAACTTATTAAAAACATAAGCAGAAACAAATTAGACCAGACTAAGTACCCATTTGGTGTAACATTCTGTTTTCCACAATAGTTAACCAAGTAATACATAAATCAGGAAGGAGCAGCCCTAATTTAAACAAAATAATGCCCTTATAGTTGTGCTCCCATTACTTGAATTGGGAAATGTGTTATGTATGATTTAGTGAGATTATCATGTACTGTATCTGGATTTTTCAAAATAAACCTACTTTTTGCCACAATCACACTCTTTTCACCCTCCCATCCCCGATCTCATGGAGAATTCCTTTGCCCATTCATCAGCGGTATTATTTTGAAAAACTACATTTCGTTACTTGATTTTAAAGGATAAGGAATGAATACAACTGGTGAACATTTCAAAGCTGGGCAAAGACTCTTCTGATCATGTCTTCTACCTGCTGATCCAGCAATGCTGATAATCCAGGAGAAGCCAACAGTTAGCACAGTGGCCATGAACTTGAATAAAGCCAACTTCACTCCAAAGCAAGGAAGTTGAAATATAGTTTAGGGGGAAGACTACCACCAGTTAGCAATGATAAGGAATTAAAGGAAGGAGCAGCAAGTGGGCCAATATGCCTCAGTATGCTTTATACTTCTGCATATTATGTCATGAAGGGTTAGGGTGCTAAATTCCCAGGCCTTTCCCTCAATTGTTAATTTCACCTGAGTTGCTGGGATCCTATATAGTAGGTGTCTGGACAGATTGCAGGGTAGCTTAATTCAGAGATCCAAGTCCCAAATTATATTGCATTTTATGGAAAAAATCAACTGCTTAAATTGAGGGATTAGGAGAAATCAGTTCAGTACCAGAGAGAGAAATTCTCAATTAAAAAGCTCCTGGAATTAAAAAATTTAAATAAATAGCATAATAATATAAGACACACATAAATATATTAAATTAAAAAATCAAATGGATTATAACATTTTATATCATACTTGACAATCCAAGCCCTGCTGGGTCATTGTTTCAGAGATTTCCTTAAACAAAATTACCACAAATGGGCAATAAAACAGTGAGCAGGAGCAATTTTCAACTTCCCCACTGAGTTTCCTTGTTTAGGTTGCATTGGAAATCTTCTCTCTTCCTCGCATTCCTGACAACTTTCCCATTGAGTATGCTTGTGGGAAGCTTGCAAGAAGAAAGTCAGTGGAGAAGCCAGCAGGAAGTAGCAAGTCCAAGAGCAGCAGGGGTATAAATGGCTACTACTGGGTAGGTGAAGGAGTTAGGGTGCATGGAGGTACAGGTCAGAAATTATACATGAGTGCATGTGCTATTGGGAAGGGATGGGTGTGGATGTGCATGGGTTGGGGAGGACATGTGGATGGGCAGCATAGTTCGAGCAAAGTGTCTGGGTGCACAGAAGATGCTATGCAGGTCAGGAAGGCTAGGTATATAAGTTAAGAACAATGCATGAGGTCACAGGTATGTTCAAGGGGTGCTGTGAAGATCAAGTAGGATGCTCAGTGTGGCAATGCAGGTTAATAAGAATGGAAGGATGCAGGGAATGCCATGCAGTCAAGGATGGCATGCAGTAGGGGATTGCCTAGGTTTGTGAAAGATGCCTGGAAATGCTTCGGAGTGTACAAAAATTGCTATGCAGATTGGGAATGAGGCATACTATGTGGTGCAGGTCAGGAAAGGTGTGGCCTTAAAGTGCCAAATAGGTCAGGGAAACTGCTGGAGCAACGCAGATCTGTGCGATGAGGTGCATGGGAGTAAGCAAAAAGTGCTGGGTGTCAAGGCAGGCATATAAGGTGTAGGTTGGGTCAGAGAAGGCATGTGGGGGGGCAACACACGTTGTGGGAGTATGTAGATGCCTGGGCTCAGAAGGGTGCATGGGGGTTCTTTTCTGTTTCTTCTTCTTTCCCTTCTCCCTTTCCAGCAGGCAAGTGGCTGGCACTGATTCAGGAAGGGAATGAGGGATTGCAAGAGTGGCTGGGAAACTGTCACAGAACATTAAAAATGAAGATGGTGTGACTGAGCTGCAGCCCAGCAGCAGCCTGTAGCACTGAACAGCCACAACATTCCCAAATTTCATTCCTTTGGAAATCATTTGTTGTGTATCTGTAGGTTAACCCATTTAAGGTATCTTGGTCAGGGATGGGATTCAACCGGCATTATTACCGGTTCGGTAATTACGTTTTGCGCATGCATGTGTAATACACCATAAGCTGTGCCGCCTGACAGCTAAGTGCTGCACGTGGGTGCGCAGCATTTGAAAAAGCACTTTTTTACTGCTTTTTCAACCTCAGCTGTGCTGCACGAAGCAGCTGAGGTTGAAAAAGCAGGAAATAAGGTAAGAGGTAAGAGCCCTGGCGGGCAGGCCAAACAGCAGCAGACACAGAACTGGTTCGGTGTCTGCTGCTCTTCAGAGCTACCGGTTCTGTAGAGCCAAGCAGAACCAGTAGCATCCCACCCCTGATCTTGGTTCAAAAATTGTTGCTTTATGTTCATCATATTACCCATTTAAAGATGATAGCAAGAGTTTTAGTAGCATATAGAGCTGATATTTCAGTTTATAGCAATAACATTTTCAAACTTTGTAGTATTCTTCTGGTAGACTGTAAACTCAAAACTAGATTGACTGTTAGGTCATGGCCATGATCGGTAAGAATAGAAAAATTTCTTTTGTCTTCATCCATACCCCTTCTCCTCACCTGTCAACTGTTCAAGGATGGACATAGACTTAATATTCTTCCACAACACTAGACCTGCATACAGAACAATGCAGTAGTCAGTATAAGAGAAAATAAAATTGCTCTTTCTGCAGAAAGCTTCCATGTTTAGCTGGATAGCAGGATCTCTTTTTTTATTGAAGCACAGATATCCAGTGATGAAATTCAGAACTTGTCTATAGATACAATTAAATATGTATTCTAAAATATAAGAGGCTGAGCTCAAATAGGATTTTGTCTTAAGGTTAAATCAACGGCTTCTTCCTCAGAATGACAGAAAGATGCCAAATTTTGATTTGGTTTTTTAGCATGCTTTGTGAAAGCAGCCACTGTGATTTATTACTTAGCAGAAATATGTTTCATTACTAAACAACTTATTAGGACAACGCTGGAAGTATGCCGGACATCATCATCTGATTCACAAAAATTTATATGAAAATAAATTTATCCATCTCCAGAATCCCGGAAAAGCATGTTGTTCTTATTTAACATGTTCAGAAGGCGATAGCCTTCAGAAGATTTCTGGGTTCGCATATCACGCTAATCTTATTTTAAAAATCACCCTAATCACACAACACCCTGGAATCGTATTTTAATTTAGCTCGCTCGCATTATCAGTGTCTGTTCACTAGGCCAAAATGTGGCACCCACCCATAAAACAGCCACCCTCTCAGTAAGTCGAATCGGGCTTGGCTCGCAATACCGTCGCATCTAATTTTGACAAGGAGGAAAGCGACCTCCCCTCATCAGCGCCACCTTATAAAACCGGCTTCTTTTCTTTCTACCTTCCCTTTCCCGCCTGGAAGGCTGTGACGTCACCCATGCATCCGAAGACTCCGCCCCATGCGCTGCTCCTTTCGGTTTCCAGACGGAGTTTAGGGCTGTCTCGGGCCTGGCGCGGCCCGACTCGGCTCCCTCTGGCGGCGCCGATCGTCCCGGGCTGAGCTTGAGCTCCAGGGTGGCCCTAGGAGATGTCCCGGCCAAATAGCGTCTCGCCTCGGCCCTCGGGGAGTGGGTCCACAACCGGAGGCCCCTCTACCGCCTCCTCGTCGTCCTCCTGCTCAGGCGGTGGTCGCGCCAAGGGGCTGAAGGACATTCGTATTGACGAAGAAGTGAAAATCGCTGTGAATATCTCTCTGGAGCGGTTTCGGTATGGGGACCAACGAGGTAACGGCTCCCTACCCCCAAGGAGACCCACAGTTTATGGGGTGGTCCCTGCCTTGAACCAGGGCAGCCCTCCCCCCATCCCTCGACAAGCAATCCACTGTTAAAAGGTTTGCAAATTAAGTGATCCTTCTTGTTGGTTCTTCCTGTGGATTGACCTGCAAGCGCAGTGTAGCCGACAAATACAATGGAGAATATCCCTTATGGAGAAACCAATTGCTGGTGAACAACTGCCTGTATTGTTTTTCTTACCCTTGTGGTCCAAAGTGATATATGTCTATTATGTAAAGGAGGCCAACCTTACCTCCCTCTGCATTGGTTACTCTAGCTAGGAAAGTACAAATGTCTTGGTTGCTGATTGTAGTTGTTGCTGCAGAAATAATGTAGCAGTATCAATGCAGCATTTCTTAAGAAACATATTCAGTCTTTTTTAATCTATTAGATACCTAGGGTCTTTCATTCTCTTGCAACTCACACTCACCCACTCCATTAAATACAGATTCTTTAATGTGGAGTTGCCCATACTGATAATATTTTCAGACATTCAGAAATAAAAGGTTTTTCTACAATATTATATCAGGTATACTAAGGAAGATTAAATATGAGTTGAATCATTAGGCTCTGATATTTGTGTGTGTGCGTGTGTGTACAGCAGGATCAAACAGCAGATAAATAAGGCGTGTTTCCAATTGTGCTGTCCTGAAAGGTAACAAGCAAGCATGATGGTCATAATGAATCCAGGAAGTTTATCAGGCCCTGGGCACGAAGCATTTCTTGGTTGAAGAAATTATTCAAGTTAAGGAATTTATAAACTTCTTTGGTATAATATTTATCATATATTCATTTGTCCATTTATTTAAATGCCATGTAAAATAAAGAATATTTGCACATTTATCAGTCAATAGTTTATTTTTCCCCCAGGGTATTACTAATTAAATTTGTTAATTGACATATGATATAACTGTGTGTTGTGTTCTGAAATAAGCTCCATATAATTCAATGGAATCTTTCCAGATGACTCTTCTCATCTTTGAGAAATATTTGTTCCTGTTTATGAATGAAAATAATCCAATTACTGAATATTCCTGTTGTAATTTTCTCCTGCAGAAATGGATTTTCCTTCATCATTGACCAGCACTGAGAGAGCTTTTATTCATCGACTAAGTCAATCTCTTGGTTTGATTTCTAAAAGCAAAGGGTAAGCTGGTATCTTATAAAATAAGCTGTTTCCATGTATTGTGAGGCAACATGGATAGTTCAGAATTAATGTTTCTGATATAATTGTAGTTTTAAGCTTCTGAAGTATTTTAATGATGTGAGTTCTTCATGAGTTTGATGTGCTTCTGTTTTAAATAGTGGTACATTAAATTTAAAAAAAAATAATTTCTTGCGGTCACAGACCAAAATACAAGTATAATAAAAGAAGAACATGGGAAAAATAAAATCATGAACAATTGGTCACCAGAAACTTTGAATAGTGCTACATATAGTTACTGTATTGCTGTCAAGTGCTTGTTCATAATTTCATGTTTAGATAGAATTGATAGCCAGTATCATCAGTTTATCCTGTGTTGCTGCAATAAATATATTCATTTAGATCAGGGGTCTTCAAACTTGACAGCTTTAAGACTCGTGGACTTCAACTCCCAGAATTCTTCCTCCAGTCATGTTGGCTCAGGAATTCTGGGAGTTGAAGTCTACAAGTCTTAAACTTGCCAAGTTTGAAGACCCTTGATTTAGATTTTATACTATTTTTATGTTAAAATGTTTAGAAAATGACTATTCTTAGGTTTAGAAGGGTACATAAATTCTGTAGATATTAGAAGTAAAATTGAAATGAGCTGGACTTTCTTCTAAATAAATATTGTTAAGAATTAACTAGGTTTTCTGATCACTGACTATGTAAAAATTCTTACTGTATTTTATTCTATCACAATGAAGTTTCTTTAGTTACAAATAATTGTGATACATACTCATGATCTCAGTAGATGGCAGCATCTGACTGAGTTTGGAAGGTAACTATGATCACCCTGGTTAGTGTTGAAATGGAAGATCACCATGCACAGTTAGCTAGACTGGGAAGTTACAAACATCCCAGAAGTCAGCAGTGGAAAACCTTATATCAAGAAGACTGCTTGGATGTATCAATCAAATCACCAAGATTCAGCTTCATTTAAAAGATACTTTACTCTCATATGATTGTCATTAGTAAAACCTTAGATGTTCCTAAAAAGTTATTAATGCTTTAAAAAGTATGTGTTTAGATAGCCATTTCAGCTTATACTATAAAAAGTCTTGCCCTAGAAACAAACTAAATTCTACACGTTTTAAATCCTATTCATTGAAATGTATACTGAACATTTAAAATACAGTAGGGATTTGCTGTACTCAACTGTGTGTTTGATTGCATTTCAGAGTAGCTGATCTATGCATTGATAATTCAGAAATAATGAACAGTTACAGAGAACAAATTAAAAAGAAACCTAGCATATTTTAATATTCTTTAAGATAATTATTTAATGTCCAGATATTCTGATTAATGTGAATGTTAAGGATCATTCTGGCGATAAATAAAACAGTGCATCCATATTACAGGAAAGGAGCAAACAGATATCTAACTGTGAAGAAAAAAGATGGATCCGAATTGGCACATACAGTGATGACTTGTAATTTGATTCCAAACACAAAGCATGCTATTAGAAGTTTAGTTCAGAGATTTCCTGTAACCAATAAAGAACGCACAGAACTTCTACCAAAGACAGAGAGGGGAAATGTATTTGCTGTTGAAGCTGGTAGGTTGAATATCCTGTGAAACACTACAGTAAATTATGGGAGGAAAATATGTTGCTGAAAGACATGCTTAAAAATGTTACCATTACAGTCTGAGATTTTTATAAATGTGATGATTGCTATCCTGATGAGTGTGAGTTCAACCCTGTGTTGATGGTGCTGATTCATCATTTCTCCAATACTGCTTTGCTGTTGTTTTTTTGAAGAATTTTCTAATTCTTCCCTAAAGAAGAGGATTTTGGTGGAATGCTTCCCATTCCCTTTAATGAGTTCTAAACAACTCAGGATTCATACCCATATTTTTCTGTAGCAAGTAACAATAAGAGTCACAGGAATAACTTCATTAAGAAAGAACAGTAGTTTAAATTTGAGATTGTTCAAGTGGGATTTCAGTACAGATTCCACATTTCTTAAATTTTACTTTGAGGAGACTGGGCCATATCAGGTGAGATTATGAAGAAATCTGAGGAGATACACAGTGGACCAGCCTGCTCTTTGATTCCTCAGAAACATTTTTGATTTTTCCTACTATTGTAGTTCAAAGACCATTTTAAACTATTTTTGTACCAAAAAAAATGAACTAGTTCTACTTCTGCTTTACGGTAGGCCTGAGTTTAGCTGTTTTAATCTCATAATCTATAATTTTAAAAAAAGTTAAAATCTCCCCTCTATTAAGTCTTAAATAGGCAAACTTTTAGCAGACCAGGTAGTTTGATGGCCACAAAGAAGTGATGAGAGTAGTTCTCTAAAACTTTCACCCAGGAGCTGTAAGACAGGTTGTATTCTGGGTGTTACTGTGTAATCACTAAGCTATTTAGTACGTTGATCTATGATTTGCCTGCTTTTTAGAGTGAAAATGTAAATAAACAATAGCTGTTCTTTATCCATTGTGAACAAATAGAATGTGTGTCTATTGTCAGGCCGAGCAATTCCTGTTTATTCACAATTATGTTCCACTGGAATTTTATTTATCAAAGATACTATTACAGTACAATAGTTTGGTACTGTCTTGTTGTGTGATATTCCATTTTTAAAACAAAATTGTTTGTTTATTGCATGTTACAGTAGATAGATTTTCAACTTATCATAATCCTTATTTTTCCCCCCTAGAGAATAGAGAAATGAGCAAAACAAGCGGACGTCTTAACAGTGGCATCCCTCAGATCCCAGTGAAACGGGGAGAATCAGAATTTGATTCATTTCGGCAGTCTCTACCAGTTTATGAAAAGCAAGATGAAATTGTTAGAACTATTAAAGAAAATAAAGTAATTTTGATTGTGGGGGAAACTGGATCTGGAAAAACTACTCAGGTATGCTACATATAAGAAAAATAAATATGGAAAAGCTGTTCTTATAGATAAGTAAATAGTTTTAATATCTTAAAATCTTCCAGTTTCAGATGGTAATATGTGAGGTGGGATTTGTATGTCTAGTTAACTGATTTTTCTTCTAATAATAACACCTATCTTTATCTTCAGATACCTCAATTTCTGCTTGATGATTGTTACAAAAATGGCATACCGTGTCGAATATTTTGCACTCAACCAAGACGGTTAGCGGCAATTGCTGTGGCTGAAAGAGTTGCTGCTGAAAGAAGAGAGAAGATTGGTCAGACTATTGGTTATCAGATCCGATTAGAAAGCAGGTCTCACCAAATGTTTTTTGTATACTTGGATTTCAGTATTTTAGAAGACTTGCAGATTACAGATTGTGCAAGTAACAAGGTTTAGAGATAATCTCACCCCTTGGCACGTTATATATATATTTGATCCTATACCTCTATATCCCTCTTTTGGTTTAGGAAGACTGGTATGCAGGTATTCTCAACTTATAACCATAAATGAGCCCAGAATTTCTGTCATATAACATGACAGTCATAAGGCAAGGCATCTGTGTTACAAATTTTATGATCTTTTTTATGACAGTCATTAAATGAAACCATTGTCCACAATAGGTGTTTTTTGCTGGAAACCAGAAGTAAATGGCATTAATGCTGTGTTGCATTATAGTGATAAATTATTATTATTATTTATTAGACTTGTATGCCACCCTTCTCCCTAAGGAGTAAGGGCGGCTCACAGAATAAAAAATACAATACAATAAATTAATTAAAAAAGGATTAAACAATACAAGCCTAATTTAAGAACAAAACAATTTAAAACTATTAATTTTTTTTTAAAAAAACAGGAAACCCCCCCCCTTTCTTGGTTCAGTCCAGGCCGGCCTGCTGAAATAGCCAAGTTTTTAAGTCGCGGTGGAAGGAGCGGAGATCCAGAGCCAAACGAAGGTCCACGGGGAGTTGATTCCACAGGGTGGGTGCCCCCACAGAGAAGGCACTACCCCTGGGCACCGCCAGCCAACAGTGTCTAGCCGACGGTATCCCAAGGAGGCCCTGTCTGTGGGAGCATATAGGGCGATCGGAGTGTGATGCCGGCAGGAGACGTTCCCACAAGTACCCTGGACCCAAGCCATGTAGGACTTTATATGTTGTTACTAAGACCTTGAATCTCACCCGGAAGGCAACTGGCAACCAATGCAGGTCGCCCAGGAGGGGTGTAACATGGGAGTATTGGGGCAGTCCCATCACAACCCGCGCAGCCGCATTCTGCACCAGCTGCAACCTCCGGGTGGTCTGCAAGGGTAGTCCTATGTAGAGAGCATTGCAGTAGTCAATTCGGGAAGTGATGAATGCATGAGTGACTGTCCGTGGGCATCTCGGCTCAGGTAAGGACTCAACTGGCGAACCAGACACACCTGGGCAGATGCCCCAGCATGTACTGTTTCCAAATGAACATCCATTTCATCATCTACCAAGTCTATTTTTTGATAATTCTGCCTTCCAGAATTACTTCTTCCACTACTTCCAGCAGTAGTCAACAAAGTGATATATAGGATGCTTTTCACAGAAAGTCTTGCCTCATAGATTTTTTAAAAAAACTTTCCCAGGGATTCATCATTTTACATTTCCAAGGTTTTAAAAATGTAGTCCAAAATTTGATTTAATCCTGGTAGTGATTTCCCTTTCCCTCCTCACTATCCAGTACTCTACTCTTTTTTGTGATTCCTCGCACTAGTATTCTTGATTATGTTAATCAAGTTTGAAAATTATGAAACTAAGTGTAGTTAAGATACTTAACAATATTTCTTACGTGTTGCTTCTATGTGTAATGCTGACATTGATTTGTTGAGGAACCTGTCTGTATCCCTCATTGAATGAACATGAACTGTTTTATATTTTAAGCACCACCTTCTAGCCTTAAATTTTGTGCAGGTAAATATGTGCCTGTGTTACAGATAAATTTTGATAGAGAAACTACATGTAATGTACCCTTTCTTTATTGTTTTTGCTTAGTCAGGGTATAATCCAGTCTTTTTTGTGTTAAATATACACTTTAAAACAAGTCATTTGGTCTTTCAGAATAACATTGCTTTGCACTACAGCTTTGTAGTACAGCTTGTTCAAAATTTAGAGTGTTGAAGTAATAACATTGTAATGAGAAGCCCTTATTTGTAGCAACTTCGTGTCTATGTAATTGTGCTTAATTTTTTTTATTTATTCATTAAACAAATCTTTATAGCTACCCAACTCACACGTTGGTGATTTAGAGAGGCTTACAAAATCTAAAGAATAACTTTATATTAACAGGGTTTCTCCAAAAACGCTCTTAACCTTTTGCACGAATGGTGTATTACTTCGTACACTAATGGCGGGGGATAGCGCATTGTCTACTGTAACTCATGTTATTGTGGTAAGTTTGGCCAATGTTTTTCAAAAATTGTATCCTTGTTAATGTGCAAACTTTTTAATACAAAATTTTATTCATTTTAAAATAAAAATAAAATTAATTTTTAAATAAAATTTTAAAGTAAAAATGTTAACATATAAACAGACTTTCTTATTAGCATATTAGTGGTCTTATTTTTTTTAATGTATATTATTGTCGTGTTTTATATTTGGGCTTGTTTGGTTTAATGTTTTTTAAAAATATTTATTGTTCTGTGTTTTTAGTTGTGAGCTGCCCCGAGTCTTCGGAGATGGGGCGGCATACAAGTTCAAATAAATAAATAAATAAATAAATAAATAAATAAATCAATTTATAAGAATGCCTTTTCCCCTGTAACTCTGGTATTGCTATCTTGATCGTATATTACTTTGAGGTACTTGCTCCTGAACTATAGAGTCCAATAGAGGAAGAGATTCTGATTCATTTTTTAAACTTCTACAGATGCATTGAATAGAATTTGATTATTATACTTTTGTAACTATAGTAGGTTCTAAAGCTTGAACCTACATACTAGGTATTTTTACCAGTGTTTGTAAGCTTGAATTGTGAAATAATATATTGATAAATTGACAATTTAATTATAATTATTTTATTTTATTTTTAAATTATGATCATCTTGACTTTCAAGTGATTTGATAAAAATATTTATCTTCCAATATGAACATACTTGGTATCTATGGGTAGTACCAAATTATGAAAGAATATAATTTTCTGTGATTAGCAATTTCTATATATAATCAGAATGTGAGATTTAAGGAACAGTTTTCAAATGAAGCATGTAAAATTTGGGATTCTGATTGTTTTTTTTTTAACTGCCTTTTATTTGACAGCTTGAATACTCTGTGCAAAATACTGCATAAAACCCCAACATAAGGAAAGCAGGATGAATTATATGTTGATTGTTGGGACTAATAATATTAGGTGGGACAATGGCTAGGTAATTCTGAGAGTTTAAGCCCATGTATTAGGAGCATGCACAAGGTAGGGAAAATTAATGTCAACCAATAGAAATGAAAACCAGTATTTGTAGACAAATGCAGTAAAAACATAGCAAAGCGTAGCTTCAGTATAGTAGCCTTGGTCATTATGATACATGCTAATAAAGACCCAGAAAGCATGATTATCATTTCTATTATCATCTCTTCCATTCAGGAGTTTCAAAATCTTATGGCTAATGGTTTCACTGGAATGTTAAGAACTACATAGAGCAAATATCATGGATGATAATCATGGTGATTATATTATCCAATCAATCATGTTAGATTCTCAATGATTGTATGGACCAGTGCTCTCCATATTTGTTTATCCTGTGCAGTTTCTTTCAGTTATTTTATTCTTTGGCTGATGCTGGCTTTTATAGTGTCTAGCCATTGTGGTTTTAACAGCCTTTTCCCTTTTACTGCTGACCATTCTTAGCATAGTTGTCTTTTCCAGTGAGTTTCATCACATGATATGGCTGAAATAAGTAAGGTGGACTTTTGTGATTTTGTTTTTCAGCCATATGTAAGGTTTTATATGACCTACTACATGCTTGTCACCTTTTCTGTCCAAGGAGCCTTGTTAAATTTATATATAAATAATGAGCTATGTATAATTGAGATGTTTACAAGAGGTGAACAACTTCAGTTAACAGATGACAACAAGAAACAAATTATAACATGATGTAACAATGCTCAGGTTTTATTATAAAAACCATGGTTTGTTTATGTTGCAGGATGAAGTCCATGAGAGAGATCGATTCAGTGATTTTTTGTTAACAAAATTAAGAGATATGCTACAAAAACATATGTCATTGAAACTCATACTTTCTAGTGCTGCTCTTGATGTGAATCTCTTTGTCAGATATTTTGGAGGCTGTCCAGTGATATATAGTAAGTTCAATTTTTTTAAAAATCCCAGTATTAAATACAGTTCAAGAAAATATGTATTACTGTCGGAGTGTGTGAGGGGCGGGGAGAGATGGAGGGACTACCTCATATTTTGGACACATGCTGTAAGTTAGCCTATTTGAGATACCTTGGTTCAAACTTATTTCCCTAAGATGTACCATTTTGTCGAGTCAAAATTTACCCACAAACATGAAAAATTTAGTAGTACTTAGATTATTTGACATCACATGTTTTTGAAAATATATATCTCAGCTGTGATATAATAAATTTTTGTTCAATTCTGAGTATGTAATCATTACCTATGCAAAAGTAAACACTGGATATAAACTTAAAAAATATTACTCTTAGTAGGTATTAAATGGAGCTTGATTTAACTGGGCAAATATTTATCCTAAGATTTTTTTTTCAGTTGCTAAAGCAGCAGTCTAAAAAGAGCATTGAGGTAATGAAACAGGATTAAATTAAATTTAAAATTAAATGAAGATCAATAGAAAGATACTTAAATAAAGCATGTTACCATTAATGCTTAACTCATTGAGAATGAGTAAAGGAACAAAAAGGCATAATAACAAGTGATGTGGCAATAGGGACTACCTACTGAAGTTCATCTCTGTGGACTAAAAGCTAACTAATCAAATCCGTATAATAAGCATGACATAACCTGTGACAAATCAGATATTAATATTTTCACTGAAGTCTGCTTCACTTGGTCATTTTATTGTGCTTCATGGACATGCAAAAAAGTTAGAAGATTTTGGGTTCAAATTCATACACCAATCACAAGATTTTAAAGATTAATATACAAATAAAATCCAGGACTTTTTCTTTTGGGACTGTTGGACTAACTATTGGAAAAAACTAATGGAACTTTTTTTATACGGGTAGTCCTCGACTTACAACCACAATTGAGGCCAAAATTTATGTTCCTAACTCAGACATTTGTTAAGCGAGTTTTGCCCCATTTTACAACCTTTCTTGACACAGTTAAGTGAATCGTAATTGTTAAATTAGTAACATGGTTGTTAAGGGAATGTGGCCTCCCAGATTCTTATCAGAAAGTTGCAAAAGGTGATCATATGTCCCCAGGACACTGCAACCATTATAAATGAGTCAGTTGCCAAGGATCTGATTTTTAATCACTTGACCATGGGGGTGCTGCAACATTGTAAGAATGAAAAATGGTTTCAGTGCTGTTAAATTTTGAACGGTTACTAAATGAAATGTTGTAAGTCAAGGACTACCTGTATATGATAACTGCAGCAAGATTATTGTATGTGTAACGATGGAAAGATTTGGCAATACCTACAATGGTGAAATGGTGATGATTATAGAACTTGCTGAGATGGCCAAATTAACCTATTTGCTTAGAGAAAATGCAATATATATGTTTATTTAGGAGTATAGGAGCCTTGGTGGTGCAATGGTTAGAATGCAATACTGCAGGCTACTGTGACAGTTTGAGTCTCACCAACTCAAGGTTGATACAGCCTTCCATCCTCCTGAGGTCGGTAAAATGAGGACCCAGATTGTTGGGGGCAATATGCTGACTATAAACTGCTTAGAGATGGCTGTAAAGCACTTGGAAGCAGTATATTAGTAGCTATTGTTATTTATCACTTAGCTGTTGCTATTATTACTGACTGGAAATCCCTAATGGACTTTTTATATAAGACAGAAAAAATAGACTTATTGATTTATGATTCTGACAATTAGATAGGATAGATTATAGAAAGGAGAAAGTCTTCTTTCTGTAATCTATCTAAAAGAAGGTAGGTAGATCTACAATTGTACTTAACAACTGCTGTAAAGAAGATCAGAAGCCAAATTTTTATGGCTTTTCTATTTTTCTTTTTGCATTTTGTCTTTCCTTTTTTCCCCTTTTTTAATATTAATTTTTACTCTTGTTTTTAAAACATTAAATTATATATTTAAAAAAGATACTCCAGTGTTGTCTAAAAACACATGTGTTGATTACAATTCCTAATTGATTGTTCAGAATAAACTCTGGGGATTTATAATAAAGTTTGTGTTTACAGTTCCAGGAAGACCCTTTGAAGTAAAGGAAATGTTTCTAGAAGACATATTAAGAAGTACAGGCTATACAAATAAAGAGATGATGAAATACAAAAAGGAAAAGCAGCGTGGTGAGTGTTTAGTTTTGCAGTTGTTGGAAATTTAATGTTTTGATTGATATAAAAAATGCAAAAGGGAAAGGGAAAATGCTATAAAGCACAGTGGAAAAACCCTAACATAGCAAAAGCTATGCATCTAACCTTGACTTCTTTCTTTATGTAAAACATAAATATGCTATCTAGAAGAAAAACAGCAGACAACTTTGACTGAATGGTATTCTGCGCAAGATAATAGCAAGCCTGAATTGCAACGACAGAGGGCTGTTCCAAATGTAGCTGAAGAATATGAACTGCTGGATGATGGGGGTGACACTGTCTTCAGTCAATTGGTATGCACTACTTCAATATTTTATATTGAATAGTAGCCACTACTTCAATATTTTATACTCAAAATATTGATCTTCAGTATTTTATGTTAGATTTTATATTGGACAGGAATGGTTATGGTTGTAAGCTCAGGCTGTGCCAGTCGACATCAAGTTTAGTTGATATATCTTTTTCACTAATATTTTTATATGCATATTCATGTTTCCAAGTCTACAAAAATATTAGAAGACAGTGAAAGTCCAAACTGCTACTTACTTACTTACTTACTTTACTTTATTGTCATTGCACCTCGTACAACGAAATCAAACACCATCTTCAGTGCACATCATGACCATGACCATGAAAATAAACACAAACACACATCCTTCACCCTCCACACATTGAACTGAAAACCCCCAACACCGCACCAGTATTGCACTATACAGCAGAATTCAAAAGAGCTACTATCCTGGGATAGAAGCTGTTTTTCAGCCAATTTGTCCATGTTTTTATTAGTCTGTACCATCTGCCAAATGGTAATAGTTCAAAAAAGGATTCCCAGGATGAGATGGATCTTTGAGAGTGTTTTGAACTTTCTTAAGGCAATGGGAGCTATAAAGCTCTTCCAAAGAGCTTTATACAACTTCCACATTGTATTCTTTTGTGCTTTTCAATTTCCATGATTTTATCATTCTACGTCTTCATTGAGTTCATGCTTTATTTACTTTGCATCATGTAAAAATGTAATTTTATATATATATAAATGAGGAAGCAGCTTAGAACTTGGAATAACTTTATTGTTTCTTTGAATATACATCAATTGACATACATTAAAATGAAATTTTGTTGCATACTTATAAAGCTTATATTGGCAGAGTCAAGGATATGCATGAATATCTCCCAAATTTACAGTAATAACAATAATACAATAATTTTGGCTGGTGGAGTCCAGAAGAAGAGCCTTTTCAGCTATGGCTCCTATCCTCTGGAGCATTGTATTCTCCAGATGAGAACTATACTCACCCTTTGGCCTTCCAAAAGTGGCCTGGGCCCCAATGAGGGTATGGTGTTTTAGAGATAGCTAATGTATTAGATAACATCACATCTTCTCCCTGTACGCATTTTGCTCCTTCCCTTTCTATCCTGGTCAATTTTATTTTAACTAAATGTAAGATCCCTATTTTTGGTTTTAATGTTTTATATTGCATTTTCATTGAATGATTGTAAACAGCCTAGATTTGTTTAATAATAAATAATAAATAAATAGCATTAAAGTTGTAAGGTTTAAGTAGCAGCACTATTTAAAAGTTTTGAAATTTTGAAACTTTTTGCCAGTTTCAGGACATATGATAGAATATTTTTTTAAAAAGTTGTTCAAGCATTTCCAATGATGATAAAATGAGTTTTCGTTTTCAGGCTGAAAAAGATGTTAATTGTCTTGAACCTTGGTTAATTAAAGAAATGGATGCTTGTCTTTCTGATATTTGGCTACATAAGGACATTGATGCTTTTGCACAAGTGTTCCATCTTATTTTAACTGAAAATGTCAGTGGTAAGTTCACAACAGTTAACTTTTTTTACTGAATGACATGCTGAGATACTGTATCGTAAATGGCCATAGCATTTGACAGAATAATAACCCAGTTTTGGTTTCTTAGAAGTCTGAACAATAATTTTGAAATGGTTGCTGATTCCTGAATAAGTCAGCTATGTGACTATTGAATCATCACCATTTTTTCCAGTGTCTGAATTTTCTCAAATAATGAAGCTTGATCTTAATAATAATAATAATAATAATAATAATAATAATAATAATAATTTATTAGACTTGTATGCCACCCTCTCTCCCTAAGGACTAAATTAATTAAACATTACAAGCCCAATAATAGTAAAACAATTAAAATTAATTAAAACCACTTTAAAAAAATAGAAACCACCCCCTTTGGTTCAGTCCAGACCGGCCTGCTGAAAGAGCCAGGTCTTCAGGTCCCGGCGGAGGGAGTGAAGATCAGGGGCTAAACGAAGGCCCAAGGGGAGCTGATTCCACAGTGTGGGTGCTCCCACAGAGAAGGCCCTACCCCTGGGCACCACCAGCCAACAATGTCTGGCCGACGGTACCCCAAGGAGGCCCTGCCTGTGGGAGTGTACAGGGCGATTGGAGCGTGATGCCAGCAGGAGACGTTCCTGCAAGTACCCCGGACCCAAGCCATGTAGGACTTTATATGTTGTCACTCATACCTTGAATCTCACCTGGAAGGCAACCGGCAACCAATGCAGGTCGTGCAGGAGGGGTGTAACATGGGAGTATCGGGACACCCTCATCACAGCCCGCGCAGACCATTCTGCACCAGCTGCAACCTCCGGGTGTTCTGCAAGGGCAGTCCCATGTAGAGAGTGTTGCAGTAGTCAATTCGGGAAGTGATGAGTGCATGAGTGACTGTCCGTAGGACATCTCGGCTCAGGTAAGGGCGCAACTTACGAACCAGACACACCTGGGTAAATGCCCCCCTGGACTCAGCTCCCACCTGTTCCTCCAAACTGAGCTGTGTATCCAGGTTGCGCACCCTGTCCACAGGGGGGGAACACCTCTCCCCCCATGACCAACGATGGTATATCCTGAATAATCCGAGATGCCGGTATGTACAGCCACTCAGACTTAGCCGGGTTGACTCAAAGCCTGTTCCTGCCCATCCAGATCCGTACCGCATCCAGACACCGGGACATCACGGAGAGGGCATCACTGGTATGGTTCGGGGTGGAGATGAAAAGCTGGGTATCATCCGCATATTGGTGATACCTCACCCTGAAACCCTGGATGATCTCAACCAGCGGCTCCATGTAGATGTTGAACAGGAGGGGTGAGAGGACTGACCCTTGGGGCACCCCACAAGTGAGGGGCCTCGGGCTCGACCTCTGCCCTCCTGCCAACACTGATTGCGAGCGGCCCGAGAGGTAGTAGAACCACTGCAAAACGGTGCCCCCCACTCCCAGCCCCCCGAGCCACCGCAGTAAGATACCATGGTCGATGGTATCGAAAGCTGCCGAGAGATCTAATAGGACTAGGACAGAGGAAAAACCCCTGTCCCGAGCCCTCCAGAGATCATCCATCAGTGTGACCAATGCCGTCTCCATGCTGTGCCCTTGAACAAGCTGTCTAGTAAATGTGCATAGAATTGTACGTAACAGTCAAAAGAATTACTATTTGGGCAATTCAATGTTAATGCTTTGTAACAACAACATAATTTTTGACAATCTTGGAAGAATAGTTAAAAGTTTGAGCAGTTCATAAATAATATTTCTAAAACTTATTTCCCATCTTTTCTCCTCCCTCCCCAGTTGATTACAGGCATAGTGAAACAAGTGCAACAACATTAATGGTAGCTTCTGGAAGAGGTTTCTTGAATCAAGTAGAACAGCTCATTGGTATGGGAGCAAATGTCCATATCAAATCATCCAATGGCTGGTAAAAATAGCATTTTTTTCATTGTTTTTCTCTACGGAATGTATGTGGATATAAGACTGGAAGGGAAGCAGGAAAGAGCATAATTCTGGTTTTTGATGAATATTTCAGTTTCTGATCATGTAGTATCCAACAATGAAAAAAAATAACTCAGAAGTAAACTTGGAAACCATTCCTGGATTATAATTCTATATATGGATTTGAAATGTATGGTTTTTGTTAATCTATAGTCTTAATACTACAGCTGTAAAGGAACTGTTAAACCAGAACAGATCTTCAGTAGATTGAGTTGTTGGTTACTTCTGTTGATTTTTTATATATTGTTTGGCTTTTAACAAAACAGTTAATATACTGTATCTATTATTTAAAGCTGGTTATTTGAATATTGAAAATTCTTTACCTAATTCTCTGATGGTTGCAATATTTTCTTTTTTTGTCTTTATTTTTTAAAAATATTTAATAAAATACACTTTATTTAATTAATTAATTAATTAATTAAACTTGTATGCCGCCCAACTCCCAAAGGAGTCCAGGTGGCTCACAGCAAAAACACACAAAAGAATTACATTAAAAAAATTTAAAAGCAATTTAAAAAACAACAAACAAATGTAAAATGTATTAGATCAAGGAAGGATATTTTTTCATATTCTATTTATTTTATTTTATATTTTTGTGAAATATGTACAAGATAACAAGTATAGGTATGAACATAAACATGAACAAAGGAAGTAAGTACAGATAAATGGGGACAGTAAGACAGGAACAGTAGGCACGCTGGTGCACTTATGCACACCCCCTAATATGATTCTGATACTCTGGTTTAATTTAAAATGCATAGTATCAGTTATGTTGAAGTTGAAAACCTGAGTGCATTGGAACAGAGCAAGAAGGAGAAAAGGATAATATTGGTTCTAACTTATTGAAAGATATAATATACTAGAACTAACTTAATTTTTAAGCAACTGATTGTATTATATATCCTCACCTTCACTTCAAGAGCCTGTCTTTATTATTTGATTATGTATTATCAAGACAGTATTGATTTTAGTGAAACACTCTCTCTCCATATATATGTATGTATATATGAATACATGTGTTTTCGTAGATTTTCAAGGGTACAGGTATGCAGGTCTTGGCGTGTTCGGGTCTTTTCCCATGTAAGATTGAGAGTATCTTGGCGACGTTTCGACGAGGTCCCACTCACCATCTTCAGGCTGGTGCTTTTGGCTTCGTGCTTCTGCGAACAAAGTGTGATCGGAGCTGCCGTCTCTCTATAAATACTGGTGGGGAGGTGTGGTGTGCTGGCTCTGTTGTAAGCGGGTTAGTTGGCTGTGTTGTTACTTCTTGATTGGTTGATGGAGTTGATGTTTGCAGATTGGTTGGCTTTTTCGTAAGACCCTGTGTGGCTGAGGTACTGGCTGTGTGTCTCTCAGCCTTTTGTGTTGTAACGACCTGGGTAATGGGCTGTGTGATGACCTTCTGAGTTCTATTGTTGTGACATCCTGGGTCTTGTGCTGTAATCTCCTGGGTCGTTGGCTGTGTTGTAACATGCTGAGTTTTGTGGTGTAACCTCCTGAGTTCCGTGATGAGATATCCTGAGCAGATGGCTGTGATGTAATGTTCCGGGCTTTGGTTTGGCTCCGAGTTTGAGGTCTGGCTGTGTGTTCATGGCGTGTGTCATGGCATGTGTCAGTTTGGGGGTCGGAGGGTGTAGCAACTGGTGATGCAGCTGTGGTCTGGTTTCTGGACGGTGGTTGTCTTTCGTCTATGGGATGGGTTTGAGTCTGGTGAGGGAGATTGATGGTAGTGGCATGTGTTGTTTTGGGTACGGTGTTGGTTTTCGTGGCTGGGACTCGTTTGTTGATTAGGGCTAGTTTCCAGATGTCTGGTAGGCAGGAGGTATCGTCCCGTTTATTCATGTTATGGGGGTGTTTCTCTGTTTCGATGGCTTCACTAATTCTCTTGTTGAAGTGTTCAGTATTGGAGATTAATTTGGTTCCCTCAAAATCAATTTCATGTCTTGTGGCTTTAAGGTGCTGGAAAAGGGAGGAAGTATTTTCTTCTTTTCTGACTGCGTTCTTGTGTTCTGTGATGCGTGCATTTATTCTCCGGTTGGTTTGTCCAATGTATGTGGCTGGGCAATTTTTGCATGGTATTTCATAAACTCCTTGGTTTTCTATCTGGATCTTGTCCTTGGGGTTTCTTAAGATGTTGGTTATTTTTTGGTCAGTGCCAAAGGCTGTCCTGATATTGTGTTTCTCGAGAATTTTGCTGATTTTATCTGTGGTGCCTTTGATGTAGTGGAGGAGGGCGATACTGTTATCCTGTTCTGTGTCTCAGTTTTTGGGGGGTGTCTCCCTTAGGATTAGGTTGGTAATTGTGTTTCTTTGGAATCCGTTGGAAATTAATACGTTAGTGAGGGTGTGTAATTCTGTTCTCAGGTGGTCTTTGTCAGCTAGGCATTTGGTTCTGGGGATGAGGGTCTTGGCTACGGAGTTGATCTGTGCAGGGTGGTGATGGGATTGTGCGTTTAAGTAGTGGTTGGTGTGTATTCTCTTCTGGTAGATGGTGTGTCCTAGGGAGCCATTGGGTTTTTTGCAAATTAGGATGTCCAGGAAGGGAAGTTGGTTGTTGGCTTCTGTTTCCATGGTGAATTGTATTTTGGGTGTAGGCTGTTGAGATGTGTGAGGAAGTTGTCCAGTTGTGTTTGTTTTATATAGCTGTATATAACCCCCCTATGCACATCCTAGATCTGACAAACCACTGCCTAAACAACACATACTTCATCCACAATGGACAAAGATACAAACAGATAGAAGGAGCACCTATGGGATCACCCCTCTCACCCGTCATCGCTAACCTATACATGGAACACTTTGAAACCAACGCTCTAGACAAATCCGAACACAAACCCAGACTCTGGCTTAGATATGTAGATGACACTTTCATAATTTGGCCACACGGGAAAGAAAAACTGGACAACTTCCTCACACATGTACGCATCGCAGAACACAAGAACACAGTCAGAAAAGAAGAAAATACTTCCTCCCTTTTCCAGCACCTTAAAGCCACAGGACATGAAACTGATTTTGAGGGAACCAAATTAATCTCCAATACTGAACACTTCAACAAGAGAATTAGGGAAGCCATCGAAATAGAGAAACACCCCCATAACATGAATAAACGGGACGATACCTCCCGCCTACCAGACATCTGGAAACTAGCCCTAATCAACAAACGAGTCCCAGCCACAAAAACCAACACCATACCCAAAACAACACATGACATCACCACCAATCTCCCTCACCAGACTCAAACCCATTCCATAGACGAAAGACAACCACCGTCCAGAAACCAGACCACGGCTGCATCACCAGCTGCTACACCCTCCGACCCCCAAACTAAGCAAACTGACACACGCCATGAACACATAGCCAGACCTCAAACTCGGAGCCAAACCAAAGCCCAGAACGTTACACCACAGCCATCCGCTCCGAATATCTCATCACGGAACTCAGGTGGTTACACCACAAAACCTCAGGATGTTACAACAATAGAACTCAGAAGGTCATCATGCAGCCCATTACCCAGGTTGTTACAACACAAAAGGCTGAGAGACACACAGCCAGTACCTCAGCCACACAGGGTCTTACAAAAAAGCCAACCAATCTGCAAACATCAACTCCATCAACCAATCAAGAAGTAACACAGCCAACTAACCCGCTTACAACAGAGCCAGCACACCACACCTCCCCACCAGTATTTATGGAGAGACGGCAGCTCTGATCACACTTTGCTCACACAAGCACGAAGCTGAAAGCACCAGCCTGAAGATGGCGAGTGGGACCTCGTCGAAACGTCGCCAAGATACTCTCAATCTTACACGGGAAAAGACACAAACATGCCAAGACCTGAATACATGTGTGTATATATGTATTCTCCATGATAATGTGTTCCCAACTTGGTCTTCAAATGGTGTATCCATTGCCATTGTAACTTGCTACTGGTCATCCCTTGCTTCTCTTTCTTTCCACCTTTACCAGCATTAGAATTAGATGTTTGAGTAATGTGTCTACAGGAGGATAATTTGAGCCTGGTCATTTATTTCTTGAATGAGAATTGTGTAGATTCGTTCAGTGATCTACTTGTTTGTTTTCTTGGCTATCCATTGTATTCTGAGGAGTTTTCTTCAATACCAGAGCTCAAAAGCATCAGTATACTTCCTAGCCTTATATAAAATCCACCTTTATAGAGTGCCACAGGAAATACCATTACTTGCACTATTCTGATCTTGAGGATATAATCACATCACTGCACACAACTATGTTTTTCAAAATGACCATAGCTCCGCTACTAATGCTACTCTGCAGTGTATGTCTTACCTGCTTGTTTTCTTTACCAACCACAAGTGACACACATTGCATACCCAAAGCTGGAGATAACAAGCAAACTGGGCTCAGTTATTGTCCTTGCCCAATACAAGGACTTCTTAGTTCTATGAAAGTTGATAAAATCTTTGTGGAGGTGGGTTGTGGAGGAAGGCAGGCACAATGTTAGAAAATCTGCATCTTCCGCATCCCATTAAATAGAAAAACTTCAGTGGGGGTATCTGGAACATTTCCCCTCAGTGCAAACTTGTGAGGCTGGTAGAAATAGCTGTAGATAGGTAGTTGTGCAAATAATTAAATTAAACATGACACCTGAGAAATGTAATGTCTTTTTCATATACTATAGATTACTTGTATTAGTAGCAGTAGTTAAAGGTGCAACCTTAGAGATCCAAATATTATTAAGATACTGTTTTCCTATCATTAAGAGACTCATTAAATATCAAAGTAATAAAACAAGTTTATAGATCAGACTTGTTCAATTCTTCAAAATAAGGGCAAAGGAGCATATAGAAAGCACATTTCTTGCAACTATTAAAGCAGGCATGTTTTTTCTAGGCTTATGTAGCTATTTTCTAAGCTGTTTGCTGCTGTGCATGGTTTACATGTCATTGTGAAGCATTTGTTTGAAAAGTTCTTCATAGACCTATGGCAAATCCCATAATGAATGTAACTAAAGAAGATTGAGAATGTTCCATTGTTGTGCATAAACCAAACATTTTATTAAATACTTTTACAGGACAGCTTTGGATTGGGCTAAACACTTTGGGCAGACAGAAGTAATTGACCTGTTGGAATCCTATTGGTAATGTATTTTCTGTTACTAATATGCACTACAGTAATATATCAAAATCTTTTTCATGATTAGGATGCTTTTGATACCTGATTTGGGGAGATCCTTTACTTAACATAAATCTATCTAGGCTTTTGGAATACAGTTGGTCCTCAAATGATAATTACAATTGAGCCCCAAATTTCCATTGTTAAGTAGGTAGTTGGTAAGCAAGTGAGCCGCATTTTATGATCTATTTTTTTTTAATTACATTTTTTTAAATTACATTTGCCATGGTTGTTAAATTATTGCAGTTGTTAAGTGAATCATGTGGTCATTAAACAAATTATCTTGTCCATTGATTTTGCTTGTTAGCCATTTGGGAAGGTTACAAATGGTGATCACATGACCCAGGGACAGTGCAATGGTCATAAGTATATGCCAGTTGCCAAGCATCCAAATTTTGATCATGTGACCATGCTGAAATGGTCATAAGGGTGAAAACTGGTCATAAGTCACTTTTTCCAGTACCGTTGTAACTTCAAACAGTTACTAGCCGAATGTAAATCAAGGACTTTATTTCTTGAAGCAGATTAAGCGTTTTAAAGTAAAAAAAATCGTGATAAAATTGAAATAGGAAAAAGAGTTACTTAATGATACTCTGAAAGACTTTTAATGTTTAGTAAAAATATTTTAGGATCATCCCAAAGCTATTTTTATTGCATACATTGCACTTCACAGTTTATTTTCTTCTTGTTGTATATGTTCAAAGTCAAGCTACCTCTAAAAGAAGGCATTAATGGTCCTGGCAAAATTAGCAGATTACAGATTTGTTTCTGTAATGTAGCTTGTATTTGAAAGATATGAAATAGGATGAACTGGAACATCATTGAACAGCAGTTGTAGCACAGTATGGGAAGAGGTTTTAAAAAATGAGGTAATTTAATGTAATGTAAAACATTTTTTAGTGTTGAGTGGAAGTCATATTAGTGTTGAGTGGAAGTCATTTCAAGTCCATAACAGCACTATGTGAGTTGTTCTATTGGAACATTCTGAATTAGTGGTTTGGTTCTGTATTCTCATCTTTGAGTTATAGAAACCATTAGGAAATTTGAAGAGACAGTATATATGTCTAATAAATAAAAGCGTAACCCCTTTCACCTTCTTGCCATTAGAGTAAATAGATTGATAGTTCATACTGAAAGTATTAACTGTGTTGCTTTCTATGGAGATTAGTTTTTCAATGTTTTCATTGAATGAATTGAACAAATAAAGCATCTGAGTAAGATTATGGATTAATTGAAGTTATTCTGTTAGGTAAATTCAATGGCTTATTAACCAAGATAGAATTACTATTGGCTCTTTAAGATTTTGAGAATGAAAGAGAAAATAGACAAAAAGTCTTTGTTGAATCAATGCTGTTGCATTTGTACAAAGATTTCTTTGTAGTTCCCAAATATTTGTAAAAGGAGAAAAAAATCATTTTGGGATTTCTTATTTTTGTTTTTTAGGTTTAACACCTATTTCATAAGTATTAGCTTACCTTATTTCTGCTGTATATTTCAGTGCTTCATTAGAGTCTGGTAATTTAGATGAAAGTTCCTTGGTCCATGCTAATGCCGGTGAACTGAATATAGAAGATCGAGAGCTCTTGAAAGCTTATCACTACAGTTTTGATGATGAAAAGGTAGATCTTGACCTGATAATGCACCTATTATACAACATCTGCCATAGCTGTGATGCAGGTAATGTCCATTTAGTTATGCCCCATATTAATATATTATTTAAGTGTGTGTGTGTGTGTGTATACATATACATAACCTAATCCAGCAGTGAGATTTTTTTGTATTTTTTTCAGCAGCATGTGATTAGATATTTTCACTTGTTTCTTGCAATTACGAGCAAGGCTAAATGCATATAAATGAAATTGAGGAGATTTCACATTGTTACATAGGCAAGAAAGCAAAAACCTTGGCTTATTTTTATTTCTTGTAGCAGATTTGCATTCAGGAACAATCTGAACTGGCTGATAATAGAAAAATCCTTTAGAAAGTGTTTGAATTATCGAACTAAAGACAACATATATAATTCATCAAAATTCCGAAGCTACTTTTATCAAGTGTGAGAAACTTGAATGCGATAATAATTAGAATTGCTTAGGTTCATTTTTCTTTAGCATTTGAACTTTTTATACAGGTGCAGTTTTAATTTTTCTTCCTGGATATGATGAGATAGTTGGATTGAGAGATCGCATACTCTTTGATGACAAAAGATTTGCAGATAATGCTCACAGGTAAAACTTCATACATTTCTATTTTGAAGGGCTTTTTGATTTACTTTCAAAACTGCAATATTTTTGGTATTCTATACTGATTTTTTGCTATCAGATTCCAGGTGTTTATGCTACACTCAAATATGCAGACATCTGATCAGAAAAAGGTTCTTAAGACTTCTCCACTAGGCATCCGCAAAATAGCAAGTATCAAATGACTTTAGTTCTTTAATGATTTTTTTACATAAATCTCTCATTACAAGGTTGTTGTTTTCATTTCTGCAGATACTTTCTACAAATATTGCAGAAACCAGTATCACAGTAAATGATGTTGTTTTTGTGATTGACTCAGGAAAAATGAAAGAGGTACGCTTGCCTTAGTGTCGTGTATATTTTATAATATGTATATTTTAATTGAAAGTTACTTTGTAGAAAAATTTAATTGAAGAAAGTTGTGATGGCATATATATAGATAGATAGATAGATAGATAGATAGATACCGTGTTTCTCAGAAAATAAGGCTGGGCCTTATTTTTTTTTGACCCCCGAAAAAATGTCTAGGCCGTCTTTTCGAAGATGCCTTAATTTTTCCCCCACATGCCTCACCTAACCCTGAAAATTAAGGGCCATATTTGCAAACTAGGGTGTGTGGTGTGGTAGGTTACTGTGTGTATGGTGTGGTGGTGTGTGTGCATGCATGCGTATTTACACCCTTATCAGTGAATGGTCGTGTTCCCATGAACCCACACAGCCAACCGCTTTCCACCTTGTGCATCATGCCAGCTCAGCCTATGTGGGTAGTTCTCGGTCCAGCACATTGGCGAACTTGCAGAGCTCCATTAAATGCTGAATTCGGCGTGCCGTGTGGACACGCTCGAGCTCGGATCAAGCTGCAGCTCTCTGACCCCATTACTTGGGAGGCTGCTTTCTTAACCTGCTCTGCCGGGGGGGACAAAGACTGCTGCTTCTCTTAGAGGCTTCCAGCCCCGGCAATGCCCAGCTTCCTGCCGCTGTGCAAGAGACAAAGGCAAGTGGGCCTTTCTGGCGCTCCTGCTGCAGCTGGCACTCCGTCAGGTCCTCTTCCCCCAAGCGCAGGTGAGGCTGCTCATTGGGGTTTGTGCAGTGGGTGGCGGATTCCGGCTCTGCTGGGTGCCGGGACAAAAGTGCGCAGCCCCTGCTTGGGCACCGCCAGGCTGTGATTTCAGTCTGCAAGGCGCGGCCAGCAGGAGGAGGTGCCGCCGCCGCATAAGGTAAGAGTGGCTGGCGGCGCTGGAAGCCAGGCCAAGCGGGGCAAGTGAGCTTGTAGTCCCCGAGAGGGGTGGGCCATGCGAGCTGGGCTGGGCTGCCGCTGCGCCCGCTCATACCCAGAACAGAACGTTGGTCAAAGGACAGCACGCCAGCAGCAGTCTGAGTGGCTTGCTCCTTTGTGGTTCTGCCACAGGCATCTGCTGAGCCCTGCTGTGGCTGCCCGAGGGGACGCGGATGGAGTCCATTTAAGGTCAGCTCCCGTGCCCTTGCCAGGGCTGCGGCGGGGGAGGGGGGAGCCGGTGCCCTTTGCACAGATGGGAAAGTGGAGGCATCCGCCTCTTGGTGCAGCCTGTTTTTCCTGCACAAGAGCCCCGGGCCGCCCAACCAAAGCGGCGCATTTTGTGGTGCCCTTGCTGGGGAAAGTGGGCTGGTGATCCGGAGGAGAAACAGGGCTGTGGGACATCGGTAGACTAGATGCGCCAAGGAGTTGGGAGACTTTGGCGTTAAGATTTTCCTGCAAAAAAATAAATAGTACCAGATGCGTTCCTGGGACAAGGAGAAGGGCTTAAGGCTGGATTTTTAGGCTAAACGAGGCTGTGTGTGGGATGAGTTTGGCAAGTTTCCCCCCCTTTGCCCTTCCCCACCCATGTCTCTTTACCTCGTGTTAAATAGGCCCAAATTTTGGGGGCAGGGCTTAATTTAACGACATGCACAAAGCAGTGCTGGGCCTTCCTATTGGGGGGCATATTGTTGGAGAAACACAGTATATATATCTTAATTACTAATTTGATGTTCATAATTATATAATGTTAATTGCCAAGAGTTAGAGGAATATAAATGTAGTTAATAAATACACATTGATATTTTATAATGTAGATTTTTCTTAACTTTGTAGAAGTCCTTTGATGCACTGAATTGTGTAACTATGCTTAAGATGGTGTGGATTTCTAAAGCAAGTGCTGTTCAGAGGAAGGGCAGGTAACACAACTATAAAAAATATTTTTCTAGGCTTGCATTAAGAGATATTTTTAAGATACATCATAAAAAAAAAGAAATCCATTTTCTAGACCTAGCAAGAAACCCTCACAGATATATAAAATTAAAAGTGGAAAGAATGAGAACTTAGGACAGAAGTTTTAATGAATGAATTTTTAATCTGCTTTGATAATTTAGTCATATATTTTTAATGTTTTAATATAACTTAAATAATGTTTTACTTCTAAGGGCAGGACGTTGTCGACCTGGAATTTGTTTTAGACTTTTCAGTAGGTTAAGATTTCAAAATATGTTGGAATTTCAGACTCCTGAACTTCTAAGAATGCCTCTACAAGTGAGTATTGTTAAGCCCTCGTAATACTGTGCTTGAGTTAAATTGCTTTATTTTAACTATGATTTGTTGAATCACCTGTGAGGATTTGGCTCAAGTTAGCCTATCAACTAAGGAGGCTTAGCACAAGTTGTGAAATTCAACAAATACCCCCGATTCACTCTTTATTCGTTTTAATTTAGAAATAGAGATTAAAGAAATGTTAGTTTCTTTTACTTTCTGATATTTTTTATCAATTAAGTTGAAGAATTTCTTTCCATATCCAAAAAATAGCCTGAAGAGATAAGCAAATATGAAATGATGTGTTCAGATAGTGTGTGTGTATGTGTGTTTTTACAAGAGTAAGCCTGACTTGCTCAACAAACTTTAAACAAATTCTGATTGAGCCCTATGCACAACAAATATGTATGTTTTGAAGGCATTGCATGAAAAAACCTTGAAATCATTTGAATATTAAAAAATAACAGTATTCAAGTATGCTAAATGTTAAATTATCCTACTTAATGGGATAGTAGATTTTTATGATATCCTTCATTTCAGCCTGAATGTCTCTTGAACAAGAGTTTATTTAATATGCAGTGTTGAATCTGTTGTGGGTTTTCTTTTCATGCCTGCATATACAACATACTTTGGAATATTCCTAATGATTCAAGTAACACATTTTTTTTGCACTGGAAAATATTTTGTCAACTGGAATATAATTTTTAAATCATTGAAATCTCACAGATTGTCCGCAATGAAATGCTTGAAATTTTGCCTGACAATATCTGACCTTATGTGATTTCAGTATTTCAAAAAGTATCAAAATTACAATGTGGTCCAGGCCAATTTCTGCTTCAGCGTGTCAAAAAGGCTAATGAATCTCTTAGATTTCCCTTTTTATATTATACCTTAAATATATGTAGTTGAATTATAATCCTAGGCATTGTTATTTGCAAAACCAATTGAGTTTGCTAGATATTTTGGTGATGTTCGATTGTGTAAAGGCCATAGTTAGTAACAGTTCCAAAAAAATTAATATTAGAATTTATATTATCTAATTATTCCTGAATGTCAGAAGACAATTGTGATTTGTGCAATGGCTTAGAGTCTCCTGAACTGCGAGATGAGCAGCAAAGAAATTGTGTGTGTGTGTGTGTGTGTGTGTTAAATAAAATATTTATAGATGTTGAACTTCAAGATTGTAATCTTAATGTTTTGGAAGATTTTTTTTCAATCAGACTAGTTTTCTTAGCACTTTATTTATTTATGTATATTTCATATTTCTGAACTACTCATCTCCCTCAGAGAAGAGCTGAAGTTGCTACAATGGGTAGAATAAATTGAGAAAAATAAACACTCTATTCCATCACTGACATCTAAGTGGACATATATAAAATTGTACTGTAAATGAAGTCATGATCTGAAAAAGATATCTTTACATTATAGGAGCTTTGTTTACATACAAAATTGCTAGCTCCCATCAATTGTCCAATTGCTGACTTCTTAATGAAAGCTCCAGAACCACCTCCTGCTTTAATTGTGAGAAATGCAGTACAGATGCTTAAGGTGAGTAAAGAGAATGAAAAAACTGAATTTTTAACTTGAATTTGAACTTTAATTATGGCCCAGAAAAGATGTCAGATTATGCATGGCTGTCTACAACATTGCTTATAATTTGTTTTAATAGACCATAGATGCTATGGACACCTGGGAAGATTTAACAGAACTTGGCTATCATCTGGCTGACTTACCTGTAGAACCCCATCTTGGGAAAATGGTGTTGTGTGCTGTGGTTCTGAAGTGCCTGGATCCTATTCTGACAATTGCTTGCACACTTGCGTATCGGGATCCTTTTGTGCTACCCACACAGGCTTCTCAAAAACGTGCAGCCATGCTGTGTAGAAAACGATTTACTGCGGGAACGTTTAGTGACCATATGGCCCTTCTTCGGGCTTTCCAGGTATTGTATGTTTATTTACTAGAAGGACATTTAACAATTCATATTTGATTATATGAAACAGACAAGCTATTTTAGCTAGATCAAATTGTTTTGAAAAGTTACCTTAGGAGTAATATAATTAGGGCAGAGCTCTTGAAAATCTAATCTATATTATTAGTTCCCGTCTCCTTTTTGCTGCTGCCAGCTAGCCGCTGCTTGCCATCTGCTATTTGTTTCCTTTTTTTCATTGTTGCCAGCTGGCAAAAGACAATAGCGTTATATTGATTCTATGTGTATTCTCTGCTTTTTCTTCATCACTTTCAAGACTTCCATCTTTAACCTGTGTTAAAAGTGGGAACCTCTGCAGCTTGTAGTTCTGGTTCCTGTAATGCTGTAATATGATTAAATCAATTGCTGAAACTTTTAAATTTTTTATATTTTTTTAATCCCATATTAATTGAAATAATAATAGAAAAACAATTGTAAAGATTATACTGTGGGAAAAGGACATCTGTTCTTGTGTATAAAAAAGCATTGTTATTGAGCTGTCCTTTGGTTTATTTGCTGCATGTAAGAAAAGGTTAATGGAGTGCTCAGGAAGATTGTTTGATTTGAAAAGTATTCAAGAGCAATGAAGAGTGAAGTGCTGTCTTCACTGCTGTGTGGGAAATTGCTTCTGTCAGTTTTATTTTCCAAATATACTCAGTGGCTGTAGGAAACTAGGGACTTTTGGTGAACTCTCCCTTTCAGCTTTTATGACTTTCCTGCTCTCAAGGGGACACAATTTTGGAAGACTTCTGCAACTCGTAATAAGTTGCTTCAGAGACAGTGCAATGGTTTTTGCCTTTTGAATTATGGATTCATCAAACTGATCTTCTACCCAAAGGGTCTGCAAAGGCAGTATAAATATTGGTTTAGGATTGTAAGTTTGAGAGATGGGAAGAAATACATATTTTTTTTGTAATCTGGAAAGGTATTGGGTTTGGAAAGGCCACTGAAGATGTCTGTCTGTCTGTCTGTCTGTCTGTCTATCTATCTATCTATCTATCTATCTATCTATCTATCTATCTATCTGTTGTTGTAAGCATTTTAAACCAACATCTTTGGCAGGCATGGCAGAAAGCACGAAGTGATGGCTGGGAAAGAGCTTTTTGTGAGAAGAACTTCCTTTCTCAGGCAACCATGGAAATTATCATAGGAATGAGAACACAGTTGCTTGGGCAGCTAAGGGCATCAGGTACAAATCTGTATATTCATAATAATAAATAATAACAAAAACCATCTCTTGGTTCCATATGTAGAAACCCACAACTTTCGTTACTGCGTTTGATTTGGTATATTTGGAAAGAATAAGCTGCTGTAATTTATTCAAGCCACATTGCAGTATTCAAATTGAGACACATAGTAAATACCACATTATTACTCTAGTTTCCTAATACAAAAATAAAGGGACATCAGTTGTTGTATGTAGTTTAATAGTCACATGGAAAATAATAAAAATGTAGTTATTTTAAAAAAATATGTCAGAATTTAAGGTAATTTATACAATAAAGTCAAATCATTGTTGTACCTAGAATAGTATAAATTACCGTATTGTTTTAATTTTGCCTATGATTCATTCTCCCACTAATTTCAGTTAGGTTTTCTGAGGGGGGTGCCTACCTAGTACTCAGAATACTGCACAAAAATATTACTCATTTCTATGTTCAAAACTAGTTTCTTCTATTCAAGTTAAAGATCCTATTCTTTATGTTATTTTAAATATTAAAATAGGGAAAATGTTTGAGGATTGGAATGAATTCAATTTTTGTGTAATTTTCTGAATATCTGTTAGAAAGAAACTTTCAAAGGTTGCTTTTGTTCATTGTTTTAAGGAAAAGTATTTCCAGACTGCACTTTCTGAATTTATAGCTTATTCATAAGTATAATTGGATTAGGAACGCCATTGTATAATTGCTAATGGTGAAAAAAGTGTCTTACGGAAGGTTCAGAATTACATAAGTTTATGTATCTGCCAAACTTCAACAATCTGTATGATATTAATAGACAAAAAAATAAGTACAAATCAGCCAAATAAAGTGGAGAGCAAATTCCCAATATCTGTTTTTCAGTAGAATTCATCTGTGCTAAATGTACTATTAATATATCTTAAAAACAAAGTGAGAGTTAGTAAACTATCCAGGCTGACAGATAAGTACAAGTAATAGAGTTGGGTTTTTAAATAATTAATCAGTTATTTGTTTCTTTTTCAGGTTTTGTTAGAGCCAGAGGTGGTGGTGATATAAGGGATGTGAACACAAACTCAGAAAATTGGGCTGTAGTTAAAGGAGCCTTAGTAGCTGGAATGTATCCAAATATCGTTCATGTTGACAGAGAGAATGTAGTTTTGACTGGGCCAAAAGAGAAAAAAGTCCGTTTTCATCCTACATCCGTTCTTAGCCAGCCCCAGTATAAAAAGGTAAGATAAAATTATTAGGGTTACAGTCCTGGCCCATGAGAAAAAAGAATTGGAGATAGCCTTCAAAGCAATTACTGAGGCCCAAACTAAATGTGTCCTGGGTTTAATACTTGGCTTATTCTAATACACTTTGTGGTGCATCTTTTTCAAGTGCTTTGCACACTTTGCTATTCAGATTTTTTTGGTGGGGAGAATCCCAGATCTATGGGCAACTCCCTCAAATATTTGGGATGCCTTTTCCCATGAGGATTTCTCACATAATTTACCAGGCTTTAAAACATTTTACTAAGTATGAAAAGTGAAACCTAGTTTGCTGATTGAACAGCTTGTAGGGAGATTAAAGAGTTCAACTATTGATTAATTTCTGTTTAGAGGACAAGTGAAAAGATAAAGTCTTTTTAAAATTGAACGTGACTCTTTGGTGATTTCAGAGACACATTCATGTATTTTCTTAGCAGAATTAAATTGTTTGCCACTATTTTCTTCTGGGTCCTTTTTTCATCTTTCCCATTCAGTCTAGAGCTTTTGTTTTTCTTGAAAATCTCCCACCCAAGAATTAAGCAGGTCTGAATCTGATTAGCCAGTGGAAGATTAAATAAAGACATACATCAGGTTATGAATTACATGAATAAACTCTGTATATAATCTTTTATACTTGGTGAATATATGTGAAATAGTGTTGTCTTTCTCTAAACGCATGCATATACACAGATATATATTTAACATTTTTATTAACCATAGATCTGTTACATTTGATATTGTAAGGTATTCAGTTCTAGAATACGAATAGATTGTTTGGCTTTCAGCAAACTAAAAGTGACTTACATGAAATATCCTGCCTAAAATTTAAAAAAAACTCTACAGCTGCTTGGATTAATAATCTGAGAACATTAACTGATCCCAATTCTTTTCTTGTTAATTTGTGCAACATAGTTTAAAGTGAATGTTTTTGAATTGCCTCTTTCATTATGCTGAAACAAACTATTTTGTTGAACTGCTAACAGATTCCTCCTGCAAATGGCCAAGTAGCAGCTATTCAAGCACTTCCCACTGACTGGCTTATATATGATGAAATGACAAGAGCCCACCGAATAGCTAATATCAGGTGCTGCTCAGTTGTGACTCCAGTCACAGTGGCCCTCTTCTGTGGATCAGCTAGGTTGCCAAGTAATGCTTTACAGGAGCCTTCTTCCTTCCGAGGTAGGGTATTTGTTTTCCTTTAATTTATATTTTAAAAACCCTTGAACATTAATGTTATAATTACTGGATCAAAATGTCAACATACATAAGGGGTTATTTTTATTAATGTTATAATTACTGGATCAAAATGTCAACATACATAAGGGGTTATTTTTGTTGCATTGTTATACAATGTAAATCTAAACATGATTTTTAATGGGTTGGGTAAAAGAAAAATGGATGGTCAGCGATTGATGACAGGGTGGGTGGGTAAATCACAGTATGAACAATCATAATTTTACATTTATTTATTTGTCTGAGAATGTATACATATATAGTCCTGATTTCATTTCTAATTATAAAAATTAAATATTAAATATGATTGCAAGTATAATATTTCTATAATATTGAATTAACTTATAATAATTATACAGCTCTAAATTTCTAGTACTTTCTGACAGTATATTCTTTAAAAAGTTGTATAAGTCTTGATATATCATAATTGTTCTAGTTAAATAAACTAATTTGCAAAGTAAATGAATATGATTGTATATATACAGTGCATAATATACAGATCCCAGAAATGTTTCCTCTTTCCTGGAAAAACAATGGTTCCATAACTTTGTGTTTTAGGAAAATTGAATATTTACTTTTGAGAGTTCTTAGTAGAGATTAATAATTAAAATCTCAAAATTTAAGTATTATTTTAAAATGACTAATGCATAGGATCTTTGTTTTCTGATATAGTTGATGGTGTCCCTAACGATAGCAGTGATAGTGAAATGGAGGATCGAACAACTGCAAACTTGGCTGCTTTAAAATTAGATGAGTGGCTCAATTTCAAATTAGATCCAGAGGTAACTGATTGCTAAAAGAAAAAAACTTAATACATTTTCCCCCCAAAGAGAAATACTTGCTTAAAGGTTTCTAAGCTGAGCTAAGGTTTCCAAGTATAGATTCGTGGAAGAAAAAACATTCTGTACTACTATATTTCAGTAAATTCACAGAACTTTTGTAGCATCTTGCATTTATCTGTGTAACTGTATTTGGAATTTAGTTGTTGAAAAAAAGAAAGTAGAATAATTTTGGAAATAAAGAGTTGAAAAATTTGAGAAGATATGAAAGGTTTGAGGATTTATTTTAAAAAAAGGATGATGCAGAGAACATAGATATAAATATATTTTTCCAGCACAAATATGAACTCTATAAAATTGGTTATCAGTAGTTTCAAATAATTCTTAATGAACATAACATTTTGTTGGCACACAATGTGGCAATGGTCATTGGCATATAAAGCTTTAAAAGAGAGTAGATTAAATCTTCAAAGAGATTGTCAATCAAGAGCTGCTTGCTCTGACTGCTAAGTGGAATTGCTGCCCTTTGTCAGTATGCTCCTGGGTACCAATTCATATTAGACAATAAAAGTTCAATGTTGATGGTGTTAATATAAGGTTTCTTTTCTTTTGTACTTTGATTCTGCACAAAAATTAAAATTCAGACCACTTGCAGTTATCTTCCTGTTATCCATTTAAGGTCATGAAAGTTCAGTTTGCTTTCAGGTCTTTTGCATTGTCCCTATATTTGAGGATGTAATAGATTGGCTGTAGGTTTGCAAATGTTCATGTTCACATATATAAAAAAAGAGAAAATGCAGCAAAATATCTATTTCATGGGATAAGTGTGGAATGCAAAAATATAGTATGTTTATGACTCATAGATCTTATATTTGTCATTTAATTCAGTTAATAGTATTAGAGCTATAGAAAGTTCAGTTTATACAGTTATGTGTATCTGAATTGTCAAGTTTCAAAAAAGACTCAAAGGTATGTATGCTCAAATAAAACTTGTTTTCTTTAAACAGGCTGCTAGCCTCCTCTTGCAGTTAAGACAAAAATGGCATAGTTTATTTCTGCGACGTATGAGAGCTCCTTCAAAACCATGGTCTCAAGTTGATGAAGCAACAATACGAGCAATCATTGCAGTTTTGAGCACTGAAGAACAATCTGCAGGTCTGCAGCAGCCTTCAGGAATTGGGCAAAGACCAAGACCTATGTCATCCGAAGAACTTCCCTTGGCATCTTCTTGGAGATCAAACACCAGTCGAAAAAGCTCAGGAGAATCAGAGTTTGCAGATGATGCTTTTAATACAGAAAGGTTAATAAATATCAAGTTTTACTAATGGGGAAACCCATTTTTTAAGGAGTCCTAGTAACAAATGGAGAAATAGTTTTCAGGTTTGTTTTTTCTTTTAGAAATGACAGGACTACTGAAACAATTCAGCTGAACAACAGTTCAGCTAGGTGGGTCACCTCATATTATGTGTTTGTGCTTCTTTCAGAAAGACATATACCTGTTTCTTGGTGCTACATAATCTATGTCATTTGGGGAAAGTGGATTAAGGCATCTGGTTGCTGTTTACTCTTCTGAAAAAATGCATACTCCTGCAGTTCAATGAGATATTTATTTATTTATTTGGACTTGTATGCCGCCCCATCTCTGAAGACTCAGGGCGGCGCACAACTAAAAACAGCAACAATAAATACTTAAAAAGAAATTAAACTAATTTCACAAGCCCAAAAATACAAAAACTAAAATTTACAGTGGTTAAAATAATTAAGAAACCCATCCCCCCCCAAGGAGGGGTCACAGCCCGGATTGGTCGAACAACCAGGTCTTCAAATCATGGCGGAAGGTGCGGAGGTCAGGGGCCAGGCAGAGCCCCAGGGCAGTTGGTTCCAGAGGTCAGGGGCAGCGACAGAATAGGCTCATCGCCGGGGACCGCCAGCCGACATTGGCTTGCCGATGGGACCCGAGGAGTCCTTGCCTATGTGCTCGCACAGGGCGGCTGGCACTCAATATCAGCAGAAGACGCTCCCTTAAATATTGAGGACCCATGTCGTGAAGGACTTTGTATGTTAAAACCAGAACCTTGAATCTCACCCGAGTGCAACCGGCAACCAATGCAGGCAGCACAGGAGGGGGTAACATGGGAGAATCGGAAACTCCCATCACCACCCGCGCCGCCGCATTCTGCACCAGCTGCAATCTCCGGATGGTATGCAAGGGCAGTCCTAAATAGAGAGCGTTGCAGTAGTCGAGTCTAGAGGTAACAAGGTGTGAGTGACTGTGCAGGGCATCTCGGTCCAGAAATGGGAGAAGCTGACGAACAAGGCGGAGCTGGGCAAAGCCCCCCCTGGCAACGGCCCCCACCTGCTCCTCCAACCGGAGCCGTACATCCAGGAGGACCCCCAGATTCCGCGCCCTATCCACAGGGGGCAACACCTCTCCCCCTATGGCCAAAGATGGATATTCTGACTGGGCCGAGATGCCGGTATGCACAGCCACTCAGTCTTGGCCGGGTTGAGTCGAAGCATGTTCCCGCTCATCCAAAAGATGGCTAGATAGATGGATGGATGGGCAGATGGATGGATGAATGGCCATTTCACTATTACCTAAACTGTTCCTTTTATTGCTTTGTTTTCATTAATTAAAATATAGACAACCTGCTAAAGTGCAGTTTAGTTTTATTTAGGAGACTCATACAATCAACCCAGTGTGTTCAGCAATAGCCTTCATTCCATTGTATATGCCTGCTTATTACTAGTTTTTCAAAGCTAATTGCAACAATCTTGCTAATTACCTATGAGAGATGGAAGGCTGAGTCAACCTTGAGCCTAGCAGTTATCTTAAGTGCATTAACAGCCTGGAAAGGCTCATAGTTTTATTAGGATCATATCAAATAATTATTTTCCTAACAGTTTAAAAACATGCTATATTATATGGGAAGGTTCTGCTAGTTATCTGATTGTGGAAGGTCAATATGTAAATAGATATGATTGCATACAAGTATATATAAAAGATCTCTCACTATATAGTTTTACTGTGAGTCCTCTGTGTGTTGTGTGTGTATAAACTTCAAAATCAAATACATAGGAAATAAAGGACTGCTTTATGAAAGATGTGAGTATAATTTGAACTTGGTTACAACATCTTTCAAAACTATTCTCCAGTTGTTTCTGCTAAAAATCCTAGGGTACATTTGACAGTGATTGAGCTTCAGGTCTTCTAAGTATTGTGGTTTTGTGGCACTGATGAAAATGTGCCTTCTCTGTCCAAATGGCAAGTCAAATGGCAACCCCCAAAGATAAGCCTGGTGCCCACTCTCCTGGGATTCTAGAGGACCCTCTATTACCAGGCCTGGGAATAGCATATTTGGGGAGCCCTGCCATGCTTTTGTTGTTAACTGTTGTTTTTAGCCCCTGCTTCCATGTCTTGTTTCATGTTTTTAACCTTCAATTGTGTATTTGGATATTGTAAGCTGCCCAAAATCTTTTTTGGAATAGGCAGTCATAATGATGACAATCATGATTATCTCTTAAATATACTTAGTTCTTTACTTTTTCTCTTTCAGAAATACTCCCAAAGCAACGTTAAGCTATGATATAAACAAAGAGCAAAACAATACAATATTAAGGTATTGTTTCTCTTATAACACTTCTTTTAAACCTTACATTTACAGTAGCATTAGTATTGTTATTTTTCCAGGAAATTAAGGTAACTTTGCAGGAAGCCAAGGATATCTTTAGGATACCTCAGATTATAGCTCTGATGATATTATGTAACAGTAAGTATTACATAAATTTCTTCCCATTCCCAAATCTTAAACCTAGCTTCGTAATGACAAATCCCAGAAATACCTTGGAAACAGTTAAGTATTTCTATGCTTCTGAACTATTTACCTAACACCAGGTTACGCCACGTAATTTGTGGCATATACACGTTATATACTACAACGAGGAGATTGTCTTGTATAAGTGCATGTAAAATGTGCATCCTGCAGAAATCCTTTTAAAACAACAATAAAGCTGCAGTATGTCTGGTTAGAACCACAGTTTTAATTTTATTAAACACTACATTCTGCTTTTCATTTACAGAGTCTTAATGAAATCTACATCTCCAGCATTTCACCAACCACTGAAATACAAAGAAAGGGGTGTTGTGCATTCCAAACGAAGTGCAGATGACAGGGCAGACCAAACATCTGTGAAATCTACAGATAGTATCAGTTATCCCAGTCCCTGTGCCAGTCCTTCTCCTCCATCATCTGGGAAGGTATATAGTACTTTGAAATCCTACTAAAAAATAATGCAAACTGAAGAATATTGGCTAAAATTAAACACCAAGCTAAATTAAGTCTACAGAGATGATTAAAACTTGTGAACTCTTAAATTTTCAATATTTCTGCATGTATGGTTTAACACATATTAAAATTTACATAACATACTTATTCTAATGTGTATACAAGTCTTAAAATAATATAAAGAGGAGTCAGTAACAAATGAGTGAAAGACATACAGTAGATATTCATTTATTTATTGGGGAAAATGATTTAAACCTACATATTTCTATGTAGCAAATGTGAACTTTTGTTTTTTTCAATGATGCATACTCCTTGGATGAGCAATCATTGCAATTAAATGTTTTCTAAAACTATTGTTCAGTCCTGCATATCAGCTCTAAGAAATTTTACTCAAAGATGTAATTTTTCTCAATGAATGGATGAACAAGTATGATGTTTTTGATTCATTTGTTTCACTGGGTTTTCTTTATCTAGTTTTAGAACATTTTATGCAGAAATACTAAAAATCCAAAAGGATTCACAAACTTTTAACCATTACTGTATGTTATTGTGAATATACTGTGGTCTTCAAATATTTTATGTTAACATTCCAGCAGGTACTTTATCAAGAAACCTGAGCCATAACTTCAAAAATATACATTTTCCCCTAAAACATTTACAAGTGTATAAGGCATTTTATTATCTTTTTATAATAATAGTGGTAACAAGGTAGCAGTGAAGAAAGGCTTCAATTCTGTTTATATATATAGGAAACTCACAGAACTCTGTTAGCCTCTTTCTAAGCAAGTTTGAGCTGAAATTTGTCTGTGTTCTGAAGTACTCCAAGGCTCTAGTTGCATGACTAGAACCATACCTACCAGCTTTTTCCCCTGTCTTTTCAAGTGCTACCCTACAACTTCGTTTGTTGATCTAGCATGGAGAAAATGGTTCACCAAGGTGGGCGGCAGCTACCATCTTCAGTTGTTGGGAAAGCAATAAATTCCAGGGAGGTATTAGCTCAAGAGTTTTTCAAACCTGTCAACTTTAAGCATGCTGGCTGTGGAATTTGGGGCTGGTGGTGGTTTGAAGTCCACAAGTTGACAAGTTTGAACAACATGGAGTTAGCTGAAGGAACAGTAGTGTGTATAAAGGAGACAAATTGGATGGACAAGTAAAAAAATGAGGATTGAAACAGCCATGCAAGCAGAAAGGCTACAGTAGGCTTGGGAAGTGTAGTCAACTAGGGACTTGCTGGACTTGTCTTGTATCCTACTTAGACCACTTCCACATTGCACTGATGGAATATGAACATCTTGTTATAAAGCATGAGAAATGTGAGTGCTGACAATATTTTCTGATGATTAATATTACTGGATATTTTTAAATTATTTTACACAATATATCTAGCCTTTTAACCACCATGAAATAAAGCTACAATCCTCCTACTAAAGCTTTAATATAGGTATAAAGCATTCAAGAAAATAAATGTCTTAGCAAGTATTAGGCTAAAATGAAATGCTTAGTGAAGTGGAATAGTTACTTAATTGTATAATCCATTCCATGTTTCTGGCTATTGTGATTTTTGCATTTTCCCAAGAGGCAAAATACTAATTTGTTCAGGAATCAAGAGCAGTCTTTCATTTAGTTATGAAACCATTGCTATAATTTGACTGTAAATGTTTAAAACTGATAAGATCACATAAAACCTATTTTCAGACCTACATACTATTTTGGAAGCTTAATGACAAGCCATAGCAGAAGGACCAAAGTTTATTGATTCTACTGAATTATACTGAAGTTTCAAAGTCACCAGTTAAACGTCAGTGCAATTGTTATATTTGATTTTGTACTTAATTTGTAATCATATAGCATTGATACAGGTTCTCATCCTTTGGTTGATAGCTCTTAAATTACATGGTACAAAAAAGTTCTTAAGGTTTTTACAAACCTTAATCATATATCCCAAGCACTATAAAATAAAACTTTTTTGCAGGGTTCCAAATCTCCTTCTCCAAGGCCAAATATGCCAATTCGGTACTTTATTATGAAAAGCAGCAATTTAAGGAATCTTGAGATTTCACAACAGAAGGGGATTTGGTCTACAACTCCAAGTAATGAGAGAAAACTGAATCGTGCTTTTTGGGAAAGTAGTGTTGTTTACTTGGTATTTTCTGTTCAGGGATCAGGACATTTTCAGGTAAGAACTTTCCAGACTGACAAATTGACTATTGACAATTCACTAAATATTACTTACATGTAAACTTTTGTCAAGTAATTGACTTCTTAATTTAATTTACTATTATTTCAATGCAGGCTGATCATTTCAGAAAAATGTGCTTTTGTGATATACAGATATTTCTCACTGTAAAGACAGCAATTGGAACAATAATTTCCATCTCTAAGCAACATAGTAGTAAAGTGCAATGTCATATGACTGTGCCGTTTAGCAACAGAAGTTGATGTCATTAAGTGAATCACCATGATCAATAAAAGCAAGGATATCAAGTAGTTGCTGTTTGCCAACTTCTGCTGGCTTCCACTTGATTTTGCTTGCAGGGACTCATCAAAGAAAATTGCAGATGGCAGTTGTGTGACCATGGGATACTGTGATGACCATAAGAATAAAGAATGGTTGCAACTTGTTCAGTGCCTTCTTAAGTTTGAATGGTCCTTGAACAAATAGTTATTAAACAAGGACCACCTATACTCCCTTCAGATGCAAAGTAACATTTGTAAATTTTATAAAATATGCAGTAAGATTTTCATATAAAATCTGACCAGACGTAAGGTTTTCCTTGACACACACATAGACATTTTTGTGAACATTCTCATTTTATTTTTATGAATGCTTGAATTAAATCTTAATAGAATTAAAGTATTTTTCATCACTAGTATAACATTGTGGTAAACATGAGTTGTGATTTTATCACAATTTCATTTTATAGGAATACACCTATTTTGAGGGGTGGGAATTGTTTTTCCAAATAAATGCTCACATATAAGGATGAAGGCTGAGAACCAATACATGATTTGATTAAATGGTGTGTAATGTCAAGGCAAAGCAATCCTAGGATATTGCCTTGATTAGGCTGCTAAAGCTTCACTCTACTGGTTTCCAACAAGCAAAGTAAATGTGGGAAGCCAGATTTGCTTAACAAATACAGTGATCCGTTTAATGACCACAGGGGAAAAAAAGGTTGTAAAATCAGGTGCAACTCTCTTAACAGCGTTGTTTAGTGACAGACATTCCAGTCCTAATTGTGATTATAAGCCAAAGATTACCTAAAACTTAAAGAGATTGTTTTAACACAGAGCTGAAAATTAATACCTATGTTTTACTTAGATTTTTAATTTCACTAAAATTTCCATAGGGTTTTGCTCGAATGTCTTCTGAGATAGGCCGTGAGAAAAGTCAGGACTGGGGTTCTACTGGTTTAGGGGGAGTGTTCAAGGTGGAATGGATCCGGAAGGAAAGTCTCCCTTTTCAATTTGCTCATCATCTGCTTAATCCTTGGAACGACAATAAGAAAGTACAGATAAGCCGAGATGGCCAGGTATGCATTTTCTTGCTTCTTGTAGTCTTTATTGTTAAGAATGTCTTGATACTGGTAGCTTTTTTAAAGCAATAAATAGAAGTCTTTTGCACTTCTGGAAATATTTCTGGAAAAAACAATTGTTTTCATAATTATTAAAATGATACTGAATCTCATTGCCTTAATTCTGCTTACCTTTATAAAGTAGTTTGCTTTTTTATAAGCCAGAATTTAAATTTTAGCAATCTCAAAACCTTTTTTTCTTCTTCCACTTAGGAACTGGAACCTCAGGTTGGTGAACAGTTATTACAACTATGGGACCGCATTCCTCTAGGGGAGAGAAACACAGCAGACTGAAATAAAAGGGCACATTTTGAGGTAGGTTCAAGTCCCAGCAGAGGCGGATTAAGGCTCACTGGTGCCCTAAGCACTGACAAATCTTGGTGCCCCTCTCCTTTGTACATAATACTGTACAAACGAAGCCATGTTCTCAACTTTGTGGTACCCCCTTTGGGCCTGGTGCCCTAAGCACATGCTTAGTCTGCTTAATGGTTAATACACCACTGAGTCCCAGTTGATATTACAAATGAAGGTGTTGAGATTTTCTTCTTTTACTGATTCACCAAGGCATTTAGATGAAAGTTTGACTTGGGAGAAAATAGCTGCCATCAACACATAGTTAAGGTAATGTTAGATGGCTTATATCCATGATGGTGAATCTGTGACACACGTGCCGGAAGTGGCATGCAGAGCCATCTCTGCTGGCACACGAGAGGTCACCCAGAAGAGCCCCACTGCTCATGAGCGTGTGCCACTGCCCAACAGCTTATTGTCGGGTATCTGGCGCGCATGCGTGGGGGGGCGGGGACACGTGAGAGACATGCATGTGCAGAGACGCACGGGGGTGTCTTGTGCACATGCACAGAGACACGCGGCGTATGCAGGGGGAACGCACATGTATGCGCAGAGGTAAGCAGCACACGCGAGGAGTTGTGCGTACATGCGCAGGGGGCATGGGGGGGCCCAGTACGCATTGCCTTCTAGGTGCTGGCACGTGAGCCGAAAAAGGTTAGCCACCACTGTCCTATATACATGGCATTATACTTAAAGCCAGAAGAAGGAGAATCAGAGCACATGCTCATTGTTATCACAGTAATAACAGCAGAAGAGGGAGGGGGCGCGAAGACTAATGTGGGAATGTATCTATTAGATATTGCCACATTTTCTTATACCTCAAGACACTCCCGGAACATCCTAATTTTGTACTGCAGTTCTTTGCAAAACAATTGAGAAAATGTCAGGATCATTTACCAGAAGGCAGATGTTTTTGCAAAAATAATAATTAAATTTTAATTTCATTCTTCTGTTCCACAGTTGCACCACGTGTGAAAGAAAATTAAAATCATCAATGCTCATACAGAAAAGAAATACCATAATGAATAAGATTGAAGGAAACCAGGGGCATTCACAGACTGAACTAAAGGGGCTGATGTTAACTTCCACTAAGAAATTTGTTCTTCACCTTGGACGTTCTACTGTTTGCACTTCAAATCAGACAAGCTCCTGGTGAACTGTGAACAATGTTGCAATTATATTTAATATATCTTTGGAGAAATAGATATGTCTACCATGCATAAGTTTTCAACAAGGTCCTGTTTAGAAATGCTCAAGGGAAAAATAAGCAGCATGGAAAGTTAAAGGTCTGGAATAATTGTAGTAAATATACTGATGAGAGCTTCTTCTCTATTTAAACTTGAATCAAACTATTTAGAACTGTGTGTATCTTAAAGGGTCCTGTAAGTTGGTTTCAGGGCGTTTAGTTTACATTCTGTCTAGTATGAGCTCATGAAAAAAGTGTTGGATATTTTTGTAAATTCTTGTAGTAGTTGGACCAGAAATAATTTCTTCAGTATTGAAGAAAAGGACACTGAAAAAACATGTAGTGTTAACCATGTAACAGTCTCAATTACATTTTTCTCTCTCTCCTTCCTTTTAAAACTTTTATTTTGTGTACTTCTAAATTTTCTTTTTCTTTCTGTGGTTCTTACGTTTTTATGTACTTAATACCTTACTCCTTCCTTAATTCTTTATCTGATTTACTGCATTTTACTTTTAGAGTGATATTGGCCACTACAACATGTAGTTTCTTTATCTAGTGTTTAGAGAAGCGGTGGGTCAGTTGAACAAGAGGAAAGAAAAAATGTCATGCTAAAGAGGTGATACCTGAGTACTTCTAAGCTATGTTTGACTAGAGTTAAAAGCCATTAATGTCATGCTGTAATCTAATAATGAAAAAAGAATGACAATTCTTATCCAAAACCACTGCATGGAAGAAGAAATTATAATAGAAGGCTTCATCCACAGCAGATTTGTTGCTTTTTCATTCAAATGTTCCTTTATATATATATATATTTATCTATAGTGTGATTATTTGTAATTTTTACACATTCATTTAGTATTCTCTTGTTAATGAATTGTAAATCATTATAACAATTGTAAATCTATTGCGAATCAATATTTTAAGAAGTTTTAAGTTGAAAATAAGATGTCTTAGAATAAATTGTTTGTTTTAGTCCTGTGGTTTGGACTAATTTGTATGTCAGGTTTCCAAGTGATGAAACCCATTTAGAAAAAGAAAAATGTAAAATCCATCTTCCAAAACTAATTTCTTTTATTTAGGTAATCATCAAATTGGCAAAGTCTGTTGTAATTCTGGATCTGACACAAACCACATAATATTGTAAATTAGAAATGCCCCATAAAAGTCACATTCCCCAATAAAAAGAAATCAGCATTGCCCAGTGTCTTCAAACTCTACCTCCACGTCTCAGCAGGGACAGCCTCCGTTCCCACGGGAAAGAAAGTCACCTAGCCAAAACAATCCTCACTATCTAATCACTTCCCACCTTAAGAATGTGGCAAGCCCAAAACCCTCCTTACACTAGCAAAGAGAAAGAAAGAAAAGGAATATATGATTAAAATATAGAGCTAAATAAAATGGCTACATATATGTCAATTTTGGGCTCAACATATTGCCAAAAATGTATCAAACGATATATATGTGAGATATAGTATTGACCTGCAAATCTCTCTTGTTGATTGTTAAACTACATTCAAAATCTGTGTACAACAACAGAATCTTGAAAGCCAATAATTTTGTCTCTATCTCATTCTATACTAGACAAAAACAAAGTGGGGTTATTTTGAGATTTTTTTCTCACACTTCCTTTAGCCTCTGGACTCTGACGTCTCTTGGTTGACGTTGGGGAAGATACGAGTGAACCTCTCTTGGTTCACTTGTATCTTCCCCAGCGTCAGCTCTAAATTTCTTTAAAGTCTCTGTCCTTGTCCAGTTTCCTCCTGCATATGAATCATAACATTTATATAGGTTATATCACATTTTCCCCTGGAAAGTGTGACTTTTCTGCCAAATTGCTTTGGTTCAGGTTCACCTTGCCCACCAATAGGATGGCAGCAAGGCGGAATATATATCGACAAAAAATAAGCAGGTCATCAGCTTTGATGCAAGGAGGATGTGCTGAGGTGTCCTGTATCTCTCTTTTGTTGATTGACAAAGCAAAAGTGATCTAAAAACGAAACATCACATTACATTCTCCACAAGATGATCCTCCCATTTTAAAGGTAAATTATTGAGGTAAATAGTTCTACTTTTAAGTATATTCAGGAATAGCATTGAACCATACTTGGTCATCTTTTGGTAAGCATAGTTTCATGCGTCTCATATACTGCGTAGAGGAAAGTAAAAGAAAATTCAGTAAGCTTATCAAATTTCCAATTATTAAGAAATATGAAGGCAGCAATGGAAACAAATTAGATGCAGAATTTGAATCTGATTATCAACTGCATTGACTGAACAGGGTTCATATCTATGGAAGACTAAAATCAGTTCATTAGAATGACCAATTACGTTTCTATTCACTGTGCAACATCTCACAGGGAATTAATTTGTCTATTTGGCCTAGATATAATAAGCATTTTTTATTCTGTACAGCAGGAAACATTTTTAAATTGAAGATTATAATTTAGAATTGGCTAGGATTGTCTTCCATTACCTTCCTTTGTGTAGAAAATGCTGTTTAAATTGGTCAAGCTGTTAGAAATTATGGGAATGAGAGACTACTGACCTTTGCAATCATGTTTACTTCCCATAACCTAAAGCATCTGTTTGTTAGAAACCACATAGGAAACCATTCTGTCTTGGATTCTTTCAGTGCTTCAAACACTGGAATAAAACAACATTGTATAAAAGGCACATGCAATTTGTACTCCTGGCCACTAAATGGTACATTGAAGCAGTTAAGTCAAAGGATATTTGATATAGAAAAAATTACCATGGACAGGTTAGAAACAATCTCTCTTAGAAAAACTATTGTTTTCATATAGGTTTGCTTATGTTAGGTTTTAACTATTGACTGGAATGAGGTGACAATAACCTTGGATAAAATTTCACTTGAATGGCCCTTCTCAGCTTGCTGATATAGGATGGCTTCTTGGTTCTTTGAGAAGCTCTGGAAATGAAACATATATAGGTCTTTAACTATGCTACTAGTTAAAAAACAAGGATCAGATGTAACCAACCACAAATAAGACATAGTTTGAACCTGGTTTCCAATTTAAATGTCCTCTCAAATTCGCAGTTCCTGTGAGGAACATGTAGTAGTATTCAAGGGAGACTGCGCAGTTTCATCTGTGCACTATTTACAACCTTTCTGGAATAACAAGCATAACTCGCGGTCATTCCTGTCTTAGTCAATTTTGATTGGACTGTTGAACATGGATTTGCCCTTGAAGAGCATTCAGAAGCTGTAGCTGATTCAAAAGACAGCAGCTCAAACAATGGGGGTGGGATATACCCACATAACACCTTTACTCTTGAGAGCTGTCAAGTATCTTCTGGTGTAATTCAAGGGGTTGATTGCCATTTTCACCATTATTTGGACTTGGATATTTCCCCTCTATCACATCTGCCTGACTGATATGTACCCATAGGTGAGCTCACTATGTGTGCCTTTTCAATCACAGCCCCTCTAGGACAGCATCTCCCTCTTTCTGATCCATAATCAGCCCCATCACTTCTGGTTTCTAGGAAGTTGGTGAAAACTGGGTTGTTCCACTGAAGTCAAGGAGGCAGGACTACTGCAATTGTCTCTTGGTTGTGAGGTTATTATTAATGTTTTTATTTTTGACTTTCAATTCCATAGAAATACTTCTAGTTGTTTTTGAACTGACTATATAACTTAATGCCAGTTATGGATTTGAAAATTCTATGCTGTTTAAAAGTTGGCAGACTGGAGCAGCCTACAAGACATGTAAATAAATAAAATACAATTGGAATCTTTCATAAAAAGCAGCAGGTTGCTTGAGAATAGCATCATTATGCTAGGTGGTGCTCTTGCATAAATGTTTGCCTTAAAATGCTTTATAATGTCTTCGCAGTTATTCATTATAATACACTTTCCAGCACAATGTCACTGGGCAGGACCTCTCAAAGTATGGGTTGCCCCCTGTCTCCCCATAGAAGGGTCATAAGCAGCTTATTTAGTTTGGCAGCAATTCTGATATGTGAAAATTTTTAATTGCTTCAAGCTGACCTTGGACTACTTAATATTACTAAACTTATAAACTGATTCTCCACCTGCTTCCTTTCTTCAGCAATAACTTATTTCTTAATTTAATAGATACTAAATTTGTAACTCACTACTACTGTGGAACAGCAATTCATTAATATCTCTTCCAATACTTCTTTGAAAACAGTATTCTCAATGTTTCTCAATGAATTTTAGGTCAAAATGAATACAAAGAATGAAGGCTGCAAACATACTGATTTTATTAGAACAGGCCTATCAAACTGGCGGGCCATGGGCTGGATACGTCACACACAATCCATGGCCACTGGCTCCACAAAGGCAAAAAACATAACGACACGTGACAATCCAGCCTGTGACCAAGTTTGACACTTTTGTCTTCACTGCTCTATTTGATAAATAAATCATTGCATGGGGGATGTTCATAGTCATTCAATTATCATTTTAGGGGTTCTGTTATCATAACATGGGAGTACCCTGCATAAAGTTAGACCAACAAGAAATCTAAACAGAACAAATCAAATGACTAGGTGAGTTGTATCTCTCAGAAATACTGTTGCCCACTGCATACTAATAGTCCTTACTAGCATTGTACTCCTATAACAAATAATGCTAGAAAACTTATCTTTTAACTCTAACATTGTTTATATCCATATTAGAAAATGCACATACACATGCATACTTGTTCCTTTGTTAAATGGCTCTTGGTATTATTTCACTAGTCTAAGTAATAGTGTTGATACAAACAAATATAAGCAATAGATGTTGCATTCATCAAATATTAATAATCTATACCAAAATAAGACATAATGGGCCAGAATGTTGGAAATGGGTGGTTTTGTTAGGTATTGAAACCATTTAAATGGAGACGAACACAAAACCTTTGCATTATTCTTGAAGGTTTTTTTGGTGACGCTTATTTTGAGCACCTACCTGACTTTGTCTGGTTCAGAATCTAAGGAAGATGGGGGTCTTGTTAATACTTGGATGGTAGTCCTCCAGGAATAGAAGACTGATCAGCTAGGCTGGGAAGCTAAACAGCAGATACCAGAAGAAGGCAAGGGCCTACTATTTCCTTTCTCCTGTCAAGTGGACAACATGGATCTATTGTTAAAACCACGAGGAGTCAAAGTCAATTCAAAAGGGACTTTAGCTAAGGCTCAATTCTTTCAAAAATAGGTTCTTATCACTAGAGCAGCTCAGCTTGACAAATTCTGTTCAATCTTAGTAGAGCTGAGACAGCAGATAGTTTAAAAATCAAAAGCAACCCCCGGGCTTCTCAGTGCTATTTATCTCTGAAAAAACTACAACGCCAAAATTGAGTATTTTAATGGGGCAACCTTCTGTCAATTATTGGGACAAAAAGCTTTCTGTCTGAGCTTGTGGGGAATTCAAAAGCAGAAACGGCAGGGGATGCAACTAATTCAAAATAAAGCATCAGGCAAACTGGTGTTATTAAGTGTCGGCAATATCAAGGATTAAAACGTGATCAATGAAAATACGCTCTATTTAGAAATGCACAGCATACCCACTGATCAAAAAGATTAACTACTATTGTCAGGCATCTGATCTGCTGGAACTTATCTGCTTTAAAAATACTTTAGGCTTTCATTTATATTACTCTCTTTGTATTCTGCCCTTCGCAAAGCTGTGCACATAATAGGCACAATCTATTATTATTACTGTTATTAATTGCATGTAAATGAACCTCTTGATTGGTTGGTTCTATATGATATCCTTTTCAGTTACACTCAGCAACTCTTTGGTTTGTTATGTATAACAGTTTGCTTTTACTAAAATTCTCTTTTGATTCTCCTGTCAGTGCATATTTTCAGGGCTGTCACATTTCTGACCTGAGGTTTTTCAATGTGTTTCTGTAAATGTGTGTAATCAGAGAGAGAAAAAGGTATGCTAAAGAAGGAATGCTAGCCTCATGTATTTTCACTGGGGGAAAAATAAAAGCATTTTCCATCTTTTCATTTTATTGTAAAGTATAAGAAAAAGGAGCTCTAGAAAACAAATAAGCATCCTTTGAGGATTTCAATTTTCCTCATTCTGCTGTATCTTACAAAGTTGGCAGTTTTGATTTTCAACATTTTACTCTTCTCCCTTCAGAATTTGGCTGGGAAGGAATTTGATTTTTTTATTTATTTTGACATGAAGATTCCAAATGACATCATCTATCACCTTCCCTTTGCAGAGGAAAGATGCAATCAAGTCTTGCAACTTGACTTCTTTTAATGAATGATGATTGGGAAAGTTTCTTGTACATTTGTGGAATAATAACAGTGATGTCATGAAATATTTAGAAATTAAAAAAGATAACTGGTACTACAGAAGAAGTTGAAGGGCATACCCTATTCTGCAAACATACATTATCTTATTTACTGCTGTGGGTATTAGGAGTAGAAATAACAAGAAAGGCTTCTTTGTTCCTTCTGTGCTTTTTCCCATATGGAAGACTAATATTTTTGTGCTCTCTCTTTCAGTTTGTTTTCTGTAAGAAGAATAGATCCCTTTTTTTATTCTGTTCTACCATTCTGAGAGCAGAAGAGGAGATAGCAGCTTTCCATAAGGTACCCATAATAAAAGAAAGGGAGTTAAGGATTTCTTGTCTTTTAGCAATCTCAGGAACCAAAGTTTCTCCCCATACATAGTTTATTTACTATATGTTCTGTTTAAAGACCCCAATGAATGAATATAATCAGAGAGACCTAAATATTTTCTCAACAATTGTGGGATTCTAGCATGTATGTTTGGAGACTTCAGTATAGCAGTATTGCAATATACTAAGCCTAGAACTCTCAAAGTGTTGTACCAACATGTAGGGATGTACTGAACCTATGCCTGGAGGCTATTTAGGGCTAGATGGGGAAAAGTAGACTTCAGCTTTATTCTGATAAGACTGAGTAACTACCGGTATTACTGTTTGGCTACAAACAGGTTAGGTCAGTGATATTTTCATTGCTGATCTTAGATTGACTTTTACTTCCCCATGCAAGACTGGTGTAATGTTAGGGTCATCCTGGGCTTGCAGCTCTTTCTTTCAGCATCAATTGTACCATTCCTTGACCAGAAGATCTGTCCAATGGTCATTTATTCCCTGGTTACCTCACAATTGGAATATTGCAATGTGATCAACATCCAGCTGCCCTTGAAGACCACACAGAGGCTACAACTGGTAAAAAATGCAATGGTATGAACAGTAATGGGCACTTGACATTACACTAAAGTGCCATCATTGTATGCAAATTATCCTGGTTGTTAGTTGGCTTCTGGGTGCAATTCAAGACTCTGATCGTCACCTATAAAACTCTTCAAGGCTTGGGCCTATCTGAGGAACTATATCTCCAAATATATCATGTTTGCACAGAGTGGTTATGGTCCAGGACCCTATTAAATTTTGCCATTGTGGAGCCTTCTCTGTCCTTATTCTCTAGAACAACGCCCCCCTGGGATATTTAGAAGGTGCCCATTCTTCTAGGTTCCAGAGAGCTAAGACCAAGCTCTGTTCACAAGCTGTAATGTTGTGGGGCCCCTGTCATATTTATGTTTTATTGCTCTGTTTATGTTAATCTAGGCTACCTGTTTATGTGTATTTAATTGGTTTTTGGATTTTGTAAGCCACTCAGAATCTAATGAGGTCAGCAACTATAACAAATTTATCAAAGAATTAAATAAATCAAATCAAATTCAGCTGCTGGTCTGCTAACTCACTATGGTAACCTTCCTCAGCCTGGTATTTAATTTAATTACCGAGTTAGCAAAGGAGCAGCCAAGGCTGAATTCAGGTTAAGAAAACTTTTAGCAAAATATTTCTACTGAAGTCATCTTTGTTGGTGACTTTTTATAGACTCACCTGAAAAACAATAGTCTCTGCTTCTAAGCAGTGGTAGGCAGTAGCTACCATTTTGACTTCCCATTATGCCTTCATTATATATTATTCCAGCCCACTGGGAAATTTTAATGGCAATTCACAGCTTCAACTGCTGAATTTGGGAACATAAAAAAGGCAGAATCATGCTTCTCTGGATTACATATTAATAACTAAAAAACTTGGTTTACTGTTATGGTATCTATCTATCTAAATATTATCTTCTCTTTCTCTATCTTTTTATTTATCCATCCATACATCCACTCACCTACCCACACACATACATATTTTTTTCCCTGTTTCTCAGATAACAAGAGTCTCTTGAGGTAATACCATTTCAACCTGATATCTGTATAGATAAATGATAATCTTGATCCCTCTCCTGTAGCTCTTTCAAGGACAGTCCTGTAATTTCTTTGATGCCATCCATGTTTCATAGCAATTGTCTTTTTTATTACTTCCCTTAATTTCATTGGGACAGTAACAGTCTCTTAGCCCAATTTACTTTATAACATTGTGGTAAGGAAAAATTTGAGGCAAGAAAACAATATATGTACCTTGAGATTCTGCAGGAAAGATATTTAGTTATTCACTCTAGACCTCATCTAGTCAAATTTTCAAGCCAGTTGAATTTAGTTTATTTACAGCTATTATTTTCTGACCAATGTGATTTTATTCTTTGAATCTGGTTAAGTTTTACTTTACCATGTGTAAAATATATAGTACTTTGACCACATCAAATTTGCAATTATTTAGTTTTATTATGACTATTGTTTGCTGCCCTAGAATTTGTTTTTTGTGAGATATTCAATGACCATGTTCTTTTATATAGCAATATGCAACATATCTATCATCTATCTATCTATCTATTCTTATATGTATGTATAGATATGAAATATTACAGTTAAATATTCTTAAAAGTAGCAAATGTATATGATACCATAGAGTTTAGTAAACTATATCCTTAAAAAGAAAAAAATATGAAGGAAATTAAGAAAAGAAAAAAAATCTGAAGAAAATAAGAGAAAATTAAAAATCAAACTAAGAAAATCTAAAAATCAGACAGTAGGGCCTTAACTTCTGTGGGTTTTTTTTAACTTGCTTATCCATTGCCATGTATCTTAAGTGGTTGCATAAAATCTACTACTACTTGCTGGCTCCCCATCTTGAGCCACATAGCACCACCGACTCTATGAAGGCAGGAAACCTTAGTGAAGGAGTACAACAAAATTATGAGAAACCCACTTCTTCTTGTGCATGCTGATCTTCCTCATCTATCAATTGGCAGGCTTAAATCCAGGAAGCCCTTTCTGGCACTTGCTCAACAGCTGTGTAACAACTTTGACATCAATTCACAGTGGAAAGCCAAATGGGCTGCTGAATGCCCAGATACAAGCAGTTACGTAGATGACCCTACACAAAAGGTGCCAGGTTTTGACTTTCCTCGCCAGTATTGGTCAAATCTGAACAGGATCCATACCCAACATGGTGTCTGCCAGGACTCATTGTTTAAGTGGGGTCTTGTCTCTATCCCTCAGTGTGACTGTGGTGCTCCTCGACAAAATATCCATCACATTGTGTCTGAATGTCCATGAAGAGCTTACACCGGCCCAATGCCTGATTTTTTTCAACACAGACCACCCTGTCCTTGAATGGCTGGGTGGACTAGACATTAACATTTGAAGTACTAAAAATCCATGTATTTGCCATATGCTAAACAAAATTGACTTTCTTAAAATAGCTTTTATTTTCTTTTGTTTCAAGAAGAGCAGAGAAATCATAGGAGCTAAGATAGAAAAACTAAATCATAAAATAGAGAGGAATGAGGCTAATGGAAGAAAAACATTTGTATGTATATTACATTTATTCATATAATGATGTATCCATTTACAAATGAAATTACATTTGGAAACATTTGCAGAAAATAAATATAGTAAGGAATTGTCCTTATTAGAAAGTGGGATATAAAAGGCAATAGAAAATACATAATAGAAAATGAAGAAATGTGAATATCTTTGGTTAGGTTTTCCTGTTTTTTATTGAAACATGCACCCACTCATCATACATATTTCTTATCCCCCCCCCTTTTTTTGCTATTATTATTATTTATTCTGAAAGCTGCTTGCAATTTTTCCTCTTTGACATTTTGGAAATCTCCCCCTCCCCCCAATTCCTGTTCCTGACTCTAGCAGAAACTCCTCTTCCCGACACTATTATTCTTAGTCACTGAAGCATTTGATTCCTCTCCATATATCACAATGGTTACCCACTGGGAAACTTCCACTTTTTAACATTCATTTAGGTTTAAAAAATAGAACCCAAAACTCCCAACAATATCAATTATCAAAATATGGGAACAAATTTTAAACCCATTTGCTTTTTGCTATGACAATTTCCTTCTTGGGAGAAACTATTATAAGGAACCTTTAAAATATATTTGTCTCCGTTATAGTTAAAGAATATGCAGATTATTTCCTTCAAACCAGACCCAGCTGAGGTGTTGAATTCTGGACTGTAGCATTTCAGAATGTAAATTTGATTTTGAATGTATGTCTGATGTAATTCTGAAATTAACAAGATCGTATCATATGGTGTCTCAGTATGCATTAGGTAGAAGGCTGCAGTAAATCTTTGCCATGCAACAATTTATACAGCCATTTTTTTTCTTTTAGTTCTGCAACATACAAAAATTTCTTCTCCAATGAAATCTGAAGTGGTATAATTTAGATGTCAACTGCTGTACCTTATTCTATGAAACCTTTAGAAAAACTCCTAGTATTCTACTCCTCTTATTCACAGCTTCTGATCTTTATATCTATGTTTGATAGAAGATATCTCAAGCTAAAAGCTACTATTTTCTTCTTCAAGATCACAGCTGCCACCTCAGTCATTCAAACCTTCTCGCTATTTGCCTTTAATATGTTCCCTAAATGTATGAATTTGGGAAGGAATTTAGCTCTGGCCTTAAGAGAAAGTGGAAGAGATGAAATAGTTATTTAGCCATGGGAAAATTGAAAGTAGAGATAGAGATTTAGTACTGCCTTGCCATGATCTTGTTTGCTTACAAAATGAAATACAGGGTTTCAAGGTTCTATTAATATAGTAACTCTACAACAATAAAAGATCATACTTGTAATCCCTGCATTGTGTATCTTGAACAGGCCTATCCAAAAGGACTGAAAGAATGTGATCCAGGACAGGAATGGATGAGTTCTAAATTACAAATATTAGTCAGGTCCTAGAGATAAGTTCATAGTCAAAAGCAGACATGGGTCAAGATTCAAGGAAGCAATCAGATAAGGAAACAGATTAGGCATTATCCTTCTAGCTAGCACAACTAGAAGGTTTATAAGGCCAAGAGGACATGGAATTAGCTCTTGGCATTAGCCTCAGGCAAGCTGGAACAGAAGTCAGAATGATACCTCAAATACAGAACACATTTATGGGTGAATCAGGATGTTTCTGATACAGTATAATGGCAAAAATGCCAGGTATCTGATTGACTAGTTTAAAATAAAATATAGGTTTAAAAAATGTCCAAGTTTTTTGGGAATCCATATGCAGAAAAGTTTTTTTTCAGGATGGTATCAAACTGTGATTATAACATAACATATATGATCAAGTGCTTGCATGGTAGATATAATGATACACATCTGTGCCTTGCTTCCAAACTAAGGTAGTCTGGATTAGACATTCTTACACCAAGGAAAAGCTTACTTTGAGGAGCTGTGTGTGATAGTTTTGATGAAAAAGAGAGAAACATACTAGTTATTTTTTAATAGTAATATTATTAAAAATTGCAAATACAACAGTAAAAACTAACAAACTAAAAAGAATAAAAAGAAAAAATAGAAGATACAGAAAAAACAAGATTATAGTAAAGAAAAGGAAAAGAAATATATAAAGAAATGGTTTGCTGATATGTATGTCCCTTTTAATAATCAAAATATCTCTTTTAATTATTAAGACATCAGTTGTTTCTTTTGTATGTTCAGTGTAATACATTTTCCATGTCATTCTTGTAGTCTGTAATTTTAAAATCCATTTTCAGTCTACCTATAGTCTTTAAAATAAATCCTGTGTTCGTTGTTAAAAACTATCCTTCAGTATGTATAATATTAAAATATTTTGTTTTATTGTGTATTAGAAAAACAAGTTTGAGTATGCTTATTTTATTCATTTATTAAATTTATTTGCTACCCATCTCACCACAAGGCAACTTCTCCTTTAATTGTAATCTTTAGCTCCTTCGTTCCTTGGTGTGCCAATTTTTAAGGTCTTCTTCTTAAAAAAAAAAGAATTTAAAACAAAAAGCATTTTCCCTCAAGAAGGATTCTTTATAATTAGTCCCAAAATCTTATTTCAAATTATCGGGACCTTTAGTCCATTTGTAACTTTCTGAAAGCAAAACTTTAATCATCATTTTGTCTGTTTTTATTAAAATAATATTTTAAGTCTTAAAGTTGTATTTAAATTACCTTTCACTAAGAATTGAAGGAAGCTCACCAATGCTTTAAAATTTGTCAAGCCAAAGGTTCCTAATAACTAATAATAAAGTAATTAACAAGTAATTTCCAAAAGTGATTGGGAAAGGAAGTATGCGAACCCAGTAGCTGTCCACAGTTTGAGCAAGACAGCATACCCTCATCACCCAGAGCTCTAAATCCACCAGAAGGCATGGTCTTGCTGCCTCCTTGCAAGCAGCAACTGTCTGGACACTTGTGGTCAATCTCAAAACCTCTTCTTCTCCAGACAGGAATAACTGAAGGGTTTGTCTACTTCATTTTGCCATTTCTTCCCAGAAGTGAAATATCTTAGTTCTAACAAACCAAACAAGGCTTGTTTGTCAGGGTTGCAATTACTGTTGATTGTATACTCTTACTTCTACACTAGGTCCTCTTCATTATGTATTTTCTATTATTTTGTCATATTTAAAAATACGCAAACCAAATTGTAACTTTTAGTTGCTCATACCGTACTAATATGCAACTAGTCTCATGAATGACAATAGCAAACCATTTATATCCATACTTATCACCATCAGACTTTTCAATGAATCTAGCAATGCAGACAAGAGGAAGTTGTCTCACCTTTATCTGAATTTGTAGTTAGTGCTATATCTTTTTTAGTTCAGAATCTTTTGATTATTTAGCATAAAACTGAACTGCTTTATGTAGACCTCATCCAAAGATTATAACTATAGTCTCAGAAACCCAAGGCAACATGTATTTTATATCAGTATTGCTCAACCATGACAAGTTACATTCTGCTATAATCTGAGCTCCCTAATCTGTCTTTCACCTGAACAATTAATTGCCTTTGCCATAATTCCCAGTCACTATGCATGACTAACACACCTTTGGACCACTTCCCTCAGGAAGTTGATAAATTATTTTCTATTCATTTTTAAACCCTCTTTCTTTTTATACATTATTTTCATTCCCTATGGAAAAAATACAATTGGGCAAAGCCTTGGGGATCATCAGTAACTGACACACAAATGGTTCTCCCCTATCAACAGATGGCCTAGACAAGCACAGCAGGACATATTTTCTCTCCAGAGTGCAACTGATAACTCACTTTTTAAATAATTGTTTTGAACTGAGATTCCCTGTTTGACTTAGCTTAGGCAGATGGTAATGTTACTACAGATTATCTCCTTTCAAAGTATGACAGGTAGTCCTTCTAACTGTGAAACCAACAACAGATGTGAATAATATCACAGGCCAATGTTACTGCTATTCTAATTTTTCAGATAGTCTTTTCACTGACTGCACTATGTGTGGCCTTGTAGATAAATAGGAGAGAGTTCTGAGTTAACATTGCAAAATGTCCTTGTCCCGAACTGATACAATTTTTAGGTGTATGCTAAACAAACAAATATATTTTTATGTGTACAAACATATAGAATTTTATATCTATATGAGTTCAGAAATAAATCCCATAGAATTAATGTTACATTTTCTGAAGGTATTTATAGCTATAATCTTGATGTCCTTGACTTCTATACCCTTCCCATGTGTTGAATCCACATTTACTTTGATTTTTAAAGCTCTGATCACAGTGAAGAATTGGTAACATGCTGAGTGTAGATAGATAGAATAAATATGGAAGTTGGCACAACATACATTAGCAATTTCTCTCTCTCTTTCCCCCCTCTCTTCTTTCATATTTTATTTTCCCAGATCTGTATGCTTCTGCAGTTTAACTGTGAAGATCTCTTGAGTTTGTATCTCAACAGAGATAATAATCTCTTAAGATATTTATCTGAAAATTAAAGTGTTACTCTTATATACAAACATCCTTTGTAAATCCTACAACATATACTATGTAGGATACACACACACACACTTTAGAATTTACAACAATTGCAAATTGAGGCTACCATTTTTTTTAAAAAAAATAAAGCAAATATATTGGCAAGAAGGCTATCAATATGATGTCTATAAATGTAGTGGGATCCTGATAGAAACTCTACCTTTTGGTACTTGCATTGGAATATTACTTGCATAAGGGACAGAGTTTTTGTTGCAATGTCATGGTGTATGTTTTAGCACTTGCCCCTCTTTTTCCCTTTTTTTTAAAAAAATTACATTTATATGCCGCCCTTCTCCGGAGACTCAGGGAGGCTTACAATTTTTGGGATACAATCCAGTGTGCTCAGCAATAGCCTTCATTCCATTGTATATGCCTGCTTATTACTAAGTGGCATTTTTACAAGGTCAGCTAATTGCCCCCAACAATCTTGGGTCCTCAATTTACCTACCCCGAGAGGATGGAAGGCTGAGTCAACCTTGAGCCTGGTGGGATTCGAGCCTACAGCAGTTGTAGGCAGCTGGAACTTAAGTGCAGGCAATTAACAGCCTGAGCCACCAAGGCCCTTCATGGCTGCCTATGATTATGGATCTTTGGTAGGTGAAGATCTAAATACAGTGAGATTGCTTGAAGAGAAGGGCGGGCAATCTGTTCTTTGTGGATCATTTTCTAGGAAAAAAACCAGAATCATATATGCAATACATATTAAGTATTTATGTGTGTAAAAAAAGGAGTGCCTGAGGATTTTACTCTGCTAGTCGTTGCTGACTGTAGGGAGTGGTGCTCATCTCCATTTCAAAGCTATTGAGCCAGCGCTGTCTGAAGTCCATTCCCACAGTCATATGGCCGGCATGACATAACGAAGTGTGGTGAAACCGAAATGTTACCTATTTATTGACTTGCATTTCTTTGCTTTCACATTGTTAGGTTGGCAGAAGCTGGGGTGAGGATGGGAGCTCACTCTGTTGCGTGGAGCTTGGGTCTTGAACCTGGGCTGCTGGCTTTCCAGCCAACAAGCCCAATGTCTTAACCACTGAGCCACCACACTGCCCTAAACACACACACACACACACACACACACACTTAGTAAAAAGAGTGCATGGAAGACTAATATGTGTTTAGTTCTTGTAATCTCATATGTGTTTAGTTCTTAATATAATATTTGCAGAAAAGAAAGGAAAAGAAAGGAAATGAAAACAAAGACACCACAACTCTAACCTTTTGCTGATTTTTGTATCTAACTTAAAACATGATAATTTTTTTACCTTTTTCTTTCTTATTTAAATTAAAATCATTCTGACATTAAACACGAAGATACTAAAATACGGAAACTTTTCTCTATACAATGCTGAACATACCTCCAATTCCTTTTTCTTCTTTCTTTCAGTCTACTGATTTTATGAAGTAGCAGTTTTGAAAACTTCCTTGTATTTAACCTCTGTCTGCTTTTCTGCAGACTCATTTCCTTGCTCTTTATTACTTTTCTCTTCTATCTGAAAGTTGTCAATATGCCCTCTTCATTTTCTCTCTCTTGCTATGCCCAGTTCATTCAAGGTTGCCTTGCATAACTTGTCTGCTAAACTTCTTAGTATTCTCAGCACTTTTCTCAAAATGCTTTCAAGTTTCTCTGAGCTTGATTTATCTGTGACATACTGTACCAACTGCAGACTCAGATACCCTAATTTTCCTCCTCAACTTCTTTGGTCAGAGAAGGATGTATGGTATTGTTATTTCATTAATTCAAATTCTTTATTCGTTTGGTACTCACAATCTGTGGGTATATTTCTAAGGAGACAGATGTTTCAAAATGAAAAGGAATGATTAAATTAAGAAGCAAACTTTGAACTTATCAATCAATTTTTTTTAGTTTTCTAATATTATCTACAGATGTCTAGTATAAAGCCCAAAAATAAACTTTCAAATTAAAGCGACACTTTTAAAATATTAATATGATATTAAAATGTAGAGGAAATTACTGTAGTTTGAGAATAGATCTTAGGACTCAGTTACAGATACCCTGACTGCAGCATTAAAAATTCTGGGGTAAATTATGACAGCAATAGCACTTATACTTATATACTGCTTTACAGTGCTTTACAGCCTCTCTAAGCAGTTTACAGAGTTAGCATATTGCCACTGACAATTTGGGTCCTCATTTGCCCACCTCAGAAGAATGGAAGGCTGAGTCAACCTTGAGCCTGGTGAGATTTGAACTGCCAAATTGCAATCAGTCAGTAGAAGTAGGCTGCAGTACTGCATTCTAGCCATGCACCATCACAGCTCATTGTGGGAGGAAGAAATCTTTCCTTGTTTCTACATCTAAGCAAGCTTTAGGCAAATCCTAGGTATAATTTGTGAATATATAGCAGCTTTATACAGAGAATGGCATGGTAGTAGTTTCATCCTTTCTCAGACAATATTAACAATGTGCTTGGCTGGAACAACTGCTTCTCTTCAGCAATGATAGTGCACCTCTGTTACCTACTAAAAGCAGACACAGAGGAAAATAAGTGTAATGTTGAAATTTTTAGATGCATCCATTTCTGTAAATCTTATTATTAGTATTATTTATCCTTTCCTACTAGGTCAGCATAGTAACCATACTACCTTTGAGAAATGGTCAATGAATAGAAGCAATTTTGATTTTGGGGCCATACAGTAGTTCCTGAAGGATTCTGCTTCCTGTCACCATTTAGGGTCAATTCGACTTGCTGAAAATATTCTTACACAGGTATTTCACATGAATACAGCTCATATATTTTTGGGGAAGGTACCGTTTCCCACCACATATGGTCTATACAATAGGTAGCCTCTGTGATTCTGTGTTTCTGTTTTTCAGTTTTGGGTATTTGCCATAGTTTGCTTTTAGTTCCTTTATTTTTTATGCCTTTATTTAATTGTAAGCTGCTCAGAATTGCTATTGCAACTGATTGATCAATCCATCAAGCAAATCAATAATCAAGTATAACACCAGTTTTGTATTTTATAAGGCAGCTGGTGGCAGTATCCAGCTGACTTAATACAGAGCTAAGCAATTTATTCTTGGTTAGCACTTTATGGCAGACTGCTAGAAAATACATGGCTATAAAGGAAATTTAAAAATAATATTCCTGGGACAAGACAATGGCAGTCTGCCTTCAAACTGATGCCATGGATGGAGTCATCAAGTTGAGCATAACTTGAGGGTTTTTTGTCTTATCCGATAAGAACATATTTGCCATCTGGTTCAATCCTGCCCATATCTATTGAGAATGACATCTTAATTGAGTTGAGTGAGGCTTATTCCTGACTCAGTGAATACACAATTGCTGCCTGAGGGTATAACTGACACAGAGCGGTCTTAAACATCAGCCATGCTTTGCTCTGCTTTTAAATTTTTTAAGCAACTGGCTTTATGTAGATTTCAGGCATCCAAATAGTCTAATTAACTATTCCTTCAGATTGAGATTCTTGATTATATTGTCAATGCCAACATGACTGTTTCTGCTTCTTGTGTGAGAGAGACAATGTGGTGCATTAGTTCAGAAGCTGAACTAGATCCCAGAGGCCCCAGTTCAACTTCACTCTCAGATGGGAAAGGTCACCAAATGATTTGGGGGTCATTCCTATTCTCTCTGTTAAATTTACCACACAAGGTGGCTGTTTATAAGGAAAAATAGGAGGAGGGAATCTTGAATCTGCTGCCTTCAGCTCCTGGAGAAAAAGAAATAAAATACAATAAATACATTAAAATGGGTGATGTTTCAGCTGATAAGCATAGAGTATCCATTCATCTCTCCACCAAGGTTTCCTAAAGATGTTCAAGCCTAGAAAACTAGACAATCACTAGAGAAGAAAAGTGAGAATCATGACTGCAGTTTCCTCCTTTATCATAGAAAAAATTATCGGACAGTAAGGAAAGTTACTATAGGCAGTCCTCAACTTATGACCACAATTGAGCCCAAAATTTCGGTTGCTAAGCGAGACAGTTGTTAAGTGAGCTTTGCCCCATTTTACAACCTTCTCTGCCACAGCTGTTAAGTGATTCACTGCAGTTGTTAAGTTAATAATATGGTTATTAAGTGAATGTGACTTCCCCATTGAATTTGTTTGTCAAAAGATCTCAAAAGGTGATCACATGATCCCAGGACACTGCAACCGTTAAAATATAAATCAGTTGCCAAGCATCTGAATTTTGATCATGTGACCATGGGGTTGTTGCAACAGTTGTAAATGTGAAAAACGATCATAAGTCACTTTTTCCAGTGCCATTGTAACTTTGAATCATCACTAAATGAACTGTTGCAAGTTGAGGACTACCTGTATTCAGTTTTCTTAGCCTGAAATATATTTCTTTTTCCTTAGTCTTGAGAACAATGAATTCATAGTAGTTTATTGACAATAATAGTTCCATCTTTTTGACAAAAAATATTCAAAAATTAAGATGATTATAAAGGGGTGGAACTTCAGTCACATGATTGTGATGGCTGCCATATTGACTCGTTTGCCCCTTCCTGCATCTCTTTTCCTGGGCAGTGTGATCTGAAACAGTTTTGAAAGTGGCAGGTGATTTCCTAGTTTACTGAAATCCTTTGTCAATATTTGATTATTTAATTTATATTTACTTTGCTTTTCAAAATGGATTTTTGCAAATGGCTTCTATTCTTTTAAAGTATAAAAAACATCATCTTAATAAGATAAAATTAAAACATTAAGATAATAACTATATCAGACTAGCAATCCTCTCCATCACTAAATGCCGTCTTTAAATTCCAACTTAATCTTGAAATTGGAATTAGACTTATGATTGATGACTATTTATGATGAAGTATTTTCCAGTCAGTAGGAACAACCCCACTATTTCACAGAATATCTAAGAATAATAGTTAGATGTTTAAGTCAAGATGATCAATTTGAGCATTAGACTGCTAATGTTTTGCAATTCTGAAAACTTTCTAGAAATAGCATTTACAATACTGCATTCCACTGTGGCTGGGTTTATGTGCTCAGGTTATGCACATCTAAAGATTTGACAGTCTCTATGTTCTAGTTAAGTTTTATCACATTTGCTGTTCTCTAGTTATTTTGGTCTGAACCTAACATCAATTCCAGCTAAGATACCTATAGTATGGAACTAATAGGTATTGTAGTGTCCAACACACTGGAAGAGCAAAGATTGAGAACAGTTGTTTTAGTTGAGGATTGTATTAATAGAATCAGAGTTAGAAGGCATAGGCAGGGGTGTCAAACTGGCGGCCCATGAGCGGATGCATCATGTGCAGGCCACGCTCACCCCAACTCCATGAAAGGGAAAAACATCACTATACATCACATGATGGCAACGTGACACCATGAGTTTGACATCTGTGGCATAGAGCATAGGGATCCAAATTAAATCAAACTGTCAGGACTACAACAAATCCACCCCCATTCAAATAATAAGTCTCTAGCCGCATCTCAGAGAAAAGAAAATTGATTTATTAGAAGTGGACATGTTGGTGTTGGCTGGATGCAGCTGATACTAAATTACATCATTCACTTCTTCCTTGACCCTGGTCTTCCCCCCAACCCATGGATGTATATTTATCAATGGGACACATCCATCCCCAAGAGTCATCGATCATGCTCTCCAGTAGTTTTCTTGCACTCTGGGTGATTATCTAGGCACTTAAGGAATGCACTGTTTTCCCCCACTCCCTTTTTCTGGCAGCTAAAAAGACCAAAGGAGTATCTTTTTAGTTGACACAATCAGCACATTACAATCCCAGAAATCGTGTTTTCAGGTCATTTGTGCTTGAAAATGTCCTTCTCCTTTATTTAAGTAGAATAATTTAACTTCCAGAGACCCCTCCCTGTCATAGATAGCACATACACAAGTAGCTTTCTACTGGAGTCATTTCAGCTTTCATCAAAGAGAATTATAGAAATATAGATTTGAAATATATCTGTATGTTGGAAGCAAGTTTGTTATTGGCTCAAAGATGGCTCATATAATCACTGTTTATTCAAGCTATTCGATTAATGCTCAAGGATTATTTGAGTAGAAGTTATTCAATGATTATCTTCTGCTAACACCTTTTCAGGGTTTTTGTCTCTTCCCCCTCCTTTCGACCTGGCATTTTCTGATCTAGACAATCTTGCTGCTTTGATTTGACTTCATGAAGCAGGAGCCAAGGGCAAAAGCATAGCTAATAAGTCTCCTGCTGGGGCATTAAGAATTGGATCTGCTCACATGAAGAAAATTATATACTACCACATCTGTTACATTTCAGATGTTTCTAATTTAAGCTTTAACAAATGATAGCTTTAAAAAACAAAACAACTGGCAATTTCTTCTTCACTGTATATCCCATAATGAAAGTGAATGTTCTAAAGCTGAACAAAGAATTCTTTTCTTCTACAACTTAATTTTTGTTAAAAGCCGTAACAGATTCAGCCCAATATCACAAACAATGGATAACCTTTCAATGCTCTCTTTTTCAAACAGGATGGCAAAATGTCACCTAAAACACGACAGTGCTACCTGAAACCAAATTTTAGGGACACTTGGTGTTTGTCTGAGCTTGGTTGCTTTCTTGCATATTTTCATTACCAAATTAGGTAATGTTGTTACTGTCCTTGATTGGGGCATTGTTTGCTTCTTGATTATTGGTCTAATGTTAATCTTGGTGTTCATCTCTGCTCACCTTGGTGTTGATTGCTGGTGAGGAGGTGTTTTGGTCTTTTTGTTTCCTTTTTGGCTTTTTAATAATCTCTTTTGAATGGTATGTATGTGTTGTTTATATCTGTGTGCCTGCTAATGGCCAATTTGCCTGAGTAATCAGTCTTCCAGGAATTCTCTAGCATTTTAGGATTTGGCTTAGTCTAGGGTTCTCACAGTTTTCCAGTTAAAAACCATGGTTAAGTCTGTCCATGTGTTGTGAAATTAAGTAGTTTTTAATCATATTTTCTGATTACTAGTTGATGTTCAAGAAACTGCCAAAGAAGCTAATAGTAAACAAGAGCCCAATCAAGGAGCCAGTCAGATCATTCCCACCAACACTGACTGTCAGGATTCCAGCATATTTCTAGGGCCTTTTAGGGTTGCCACTGACAGGGCAAATCACTAGAATATAGAATGAACCCCCCACACACACCTACTAGTACTGACAATGTTACCTAGTTTGGTAATGAAATAACTGCAAGAACACAACCAAGTTTACAGAACACCAAGAACCTCACAGTTAAATCCTCAGCTACAAATAATTTCTTGTAAGAGCTTTGGTGGCACGGTGGTTAGAATGCAGTACTGCAGGCTACTTCTGTTGACTGCTGGCTGCCAGCAATTTGGCAATTCAAGTCTCACTGGTTCAAGGTTGACTCAGCCTTCCATCCTTCCAAGATCAGTAAAAGGAGGACCCAGATTGTTGGGGACAATATGCCGACTCTGTAAACCATTTAGAGAGGGCTGTAAAGTACTGTGAAGCAGTATATAAGTCTAACTGCTATTGCTATATTGCTAATCTATCAGTACCTAATTTCATTGTTTGCCATCTTCTCTGAATTCTGCTGATTACTGTTATCCCCAGCGAGCATGCTTAGTTGTGGATGATTGCTGTTGTAGTGTAGTAACACAGAAGCTATTCACAAGTAAGCAATCATAGAGATGCTGCTGCTTCAAAATGTTTAGAAAGAAACTACAATCTACAATGGCAAAATCCAAGATGCCCTAGGAGGTGATCATCCCTCTTGGTCTTTGGGGCAGAAGAAGCCCCAGCATTCCTCATATTTTATGCCTGCAAGGGAGTCCTGCACTCCTTCCTTTGAAAATTAATAGATGTAATTAAAGTATTCTTCAGTTCAAATGGAAATTTGAGTTGGAGAAATTTGGAGGACTTTAAAGCTGTACTCTTTTTTTGAGATGCATTTTAATATATTGTTTTCCAACTCTGGACTGAGAAATACTTCTCTGATTGTGTGTGTGTATGTGTGTGTGTGTGTGAGAAAACCATATGAAATCATGTGAAGCTGTAATGTTATTTGATTTGTTTCCTTATTATGCCACTGAAAAACAAATCAGACACACAGGTAGAAACTGCTTTAAACTACACTAAAAAGTTTTCAGAGTTTAAAATCTTCAAGGGCCAAATTTTTGACACATGGTGGAATTTAATGATGTGAAATGGATGCATTTTTTTTGTCCTTGACGACCTTTCTAAACTTCTCAAAACAAGCTGAAAATGTTGGTCCACCCTGGCCTTGGGTTTTCTGTGGAAAGGGTGTCCTATCTCTGCCATTCCTAGCATAGCTTAATTATTGGAAACCAAGCCATAGATTTCCAGAATCTTCTAGATACAACTTTTGGAGATTTTTTTTCTTTATTATTATTTTCTTCATTTGTAGTAAGGAATTATGAAATGAACTTTTTAAGTTCTGTGCTATGTTCTCTTTAAGGCAAAGTCAACATTTTAAAAACTACTTTTTGTACTTTAAGACAGATTTGTCAGACTGAAATTTAATGAGACTGTATTCCTGTGAAAGGATATATGGGAATTCCTGACTTCCCCTTTTCTTGCTTTTTGTTAAGTGCTCTGATAGATGAAGCATCTGAAATCTGTAGTCCCCTGGAAAGGCAAACATTTGATAGAAAACACAGCCGCCCATCAATATGCCTCTTCTTCTTGGATTATTTTTGCTTATATTATTTCCTTTCAGAAATGACAAAAATCCAATTGTTTTCAACACACTGCATCATTTTCCCCTTTGATTTTCAGCACCCTTCAACAGAAAGCTTAAATCATGTACATATGGATATGCACACACATGCACAAACAGACCAAGGAAAACTCTCAATCTCTGAATACTGCTTGAAATGGCATTATGGAAATAAGACTCTGTTTTTGATGCAGCTCACATCGAATGTAAGCAGATTGCCAGTGGAAAATCCCTCTATAGAGAGCTTTACTTTGATCAATTGCAGTACATTATTCCTTCATCTTGAATAATTTAGACTCCTCTCTGCTTTGTAGGGTATTTCCTCTCACTAGGAAGATGCAAGCTGCTGAACTGGGAACTCCCACAAATGTCTGCTTGTATTTGCAACAAAATATTAGTTTAATAATGCTCCAATACTTTTAAACAAGCAATACAAACAGGATGGATTAGAAAAATTGATTTATATGAATTTTTCTATTTTCCCCATTCTTAAAAGGAAATGAATTATGCTACTGATTTCCCATCCATTTAAAAATATGAGATAAAACAAGGTTTTGGTGAACCAAGTATTTTATAAGTTAGATTGTGGGCACAGATAAGGAAGGAGCCGGACTCAGGAGTGTGAAGAAACTCTTTATTTTAAAGCCAGAATCAAAAAGCAAGCAAACGTGGCCGGCGCCGGCTTTTATAGCCATTGCTGTCCAACACTTCAGCCAGTGACGGCGACTCAATCTTCCCACCAGTGGCTGAAACAATGAGTGGAGTCTGACATCAGACTCAACTTTGCATATAATGTAAACACATGTAAATAAAGCGTCATGCATATTTAACACCCCTCCCCTCTTAGTTCAGACCGACCAATCACTGCATATGTGGCAGACATAGTCCTTCAGGTAGGCAGGGCTTCTGCGGGTGCAACTGGGCCTGCGCGGTTCAGTTGTTCCTGAGGCAGCAGCCTGAGAGGACAGGTCCGCCACTGCTCCAGACTCTTGCCCTTGGAAACAGGTTTCTGGAGGCGTGGCAGTTTCTGTTGAGCTTTAGGCCTCAGAAGTACTACGCTGGACTCCTCCACCCCCAGATAAGTTCTCCTCTATCCTGTTTGGGTTTGACCTTACTATTATGTGCCTTTGTGGGTTTTCTAGCTCCCGGGGTCTAGATGTTGTTGGAGGTGTGTTGTGTTGTTCAGCTTCATGTGGGGTTTGGGTTATGCGGCCCCGCAGTTGGTCTATGTGCCTGTTCCATATTTTTTCCCCTTCTACCTCCAGTCTGTATGACCTGGGTCCAGTTCTTTCAATTATTTTGCTGGGACCCAGGTTTCCCCTCCCATGTAGTTGCGTGCATACACTGTGTCTCCAGGTGTGAATGTCCTGCACTTTCCCGTGGAGTCCAGAGGGGTGTCATTTGTGTAGTTTGGATGGACCCTGTCCAGGGTGGACCTTAATTTTCTGTTCATGAGCATTTCTGCTGGACTTCTGTTAGTTGCTGTACTTGGTGTTATGTGTTGGGTTAGCAGCAATTTATCGATTTTTTCTTGCCAATCACCAGGGCCTAATTTTTTTAGTATTTCTTTGGTCATTCAGACCATCCTCTCTACTTGCCCATTCATGGCTGAATGTGCTGGTGCCGATAGGGCATGTCGGACCCCCAGTTGGGCGAGAAAGCTTTCAAATTGCTGTGCTGTGAATTGCGGGCCATTATCTGAAATCAGCACATTGGGTAGCCCGTGGGTGGTGAATAATTTCTGCAATGCTCTGATCATTTCCTCGGTTGTTGTGGATTTCATGATAGCCACCTCCAACCACTTAGAATAGGTGTTGAGCATGATTAGAAATGTTTGCTCCTGGCAGGTTCCTGCAAAGTCTATGTGTATGCGAGCCCATGGTGCTGAGGGCTTCTCCCACTTGAGGGGGGGTGCTGAGGGAGGGGTATGGTGGGCATGTGGCAACCCAGGTCTCAATGTCTCTATCTATCCCCGGCCACCAGATGTAGCTCATTGCTGGGGTCTTCATTTTTACTATCCCGGGGTGCCCTTCATGTAGTAATCCCAAAACCTCTTTCTTAATGGCTGCAGTACAATCACCCTGTCCCCCTATAACAAACTCCCTTTAATGCTGACAGTTCTAGCTGTCTGTTTCTAAATGGCATGAATTCCTCCCCTTCCATCTTGTTCAGCCAGCCCCGCCATACCCAGTTCAAAACTTGTGCCAATGTTTTGTCCTTAGCAGTGAATCTCACGATGTCCACTGCTGTCAGTAAGCCTGGCTTGAGACTTTCTATGAGGAATACAAAAGTCGCTGGGGCTGGGTCTTCCACTAGGACTGGCAGGGGCATCTCCTGAGTGCGTTGGCATGTGGGATGTTTTTCCCTGGCCTGTGTAGTAGGCTGTAGTTATAGGCTGCCAGGAAAACTGTCCATCTTAGCATTCTTGGTGATAAGATGTTGGGTGTGGGTTTGTTTCCTGAGAGAATGCCAAGCAGCGGTTTGTGGTTGGTGACCAACTCGAAGTGTGTGCGTAGAGGTATTCGTGAAACGTTTCACTCTGGCTACAGTGGCGAGGGCTTCTTTGTCTATTTGGCCATAGTTCCTCTCGGCTTTCGACAAAGGTCTTAGAATAATAGGCTATGGGGGCTTCCTTTCCGTTCGGTAATGTGTGGCTCAGTACTGCCGATGCATCGCAGGTTAGCCGAAGAGGCAGGGTCTCGCTATATTGCATCAGTATGGTGTCAGATGTTAAAATGTCTTTTTTTTGTGATACGGCATCCTCAGAGGGCCCCCACTTCCAGGTTGTATTTTTATCCAGCAGTCTATGGAGTGGTTCCGCTATGGTCACCTTCTGTGGCAAAAATATGTTATAAAAATTTAGTAAGCCCAAGAAGGCTTGAAGTTCAGCTTTACTCTGTGTGGTGGGGGCTTCCTTAATTGCCTTCATCTTGCTGTCTGTGGATCGGATGCCTGACCCATCGATTAAGAAGCCCAAGAATTCTACGCTCGGTACGGCAATGTAGTATTTGTCCTTTTTTAACTTTAGCCCCACTTCTTGAAATTGTTCTAGTACTGCTTGGGCCCTCTTCATTCACTGGGGTTGTCTCCAGCCAAGATTATTACATCGTCAAAATAGGGGACAACTCCCAGCAGATTTTGTAACAGCCTTTCCATTATGCTTTGGAATAGGCCGGGGGCAACGCTAACTCCAAATTGCAGCCACTTGCATATGAACGCGCCCCGGTGGGTCACAATTTTCTGGGCTTCGGCAGTGGCTGCATCCACAGGCAGTTGTTGATATGCCTGGGCTAAGTCCAATTTAGCAAAGATCTTGCCCCGGCCCAAGGAAGGTGCTGAACTACTGGCACCAGATATGTGCTCTGTTGCAGCACAAGGTTCAGGGTACTCTTGTAGTCAGCACAGATTTGGACTGCCCATTGGACTTCACAGGGGTCACTATAGGGGTCTCCCACCTCACATAGTCTACTGGTTCAAGGACCCCTTGAGCTACTAGCTTTTCTAGTTGCTCTTCAACCTTGGGCTGCAGAGCAAAAGGGACTCTCTGGGACTTTAGTTGGACAGGGGCTATGTTGGGGTCGAGGTTAAAACGGGTTCCCCTTATACTTGCCCAGTTCACTGCTGAAGACGTCCCGGAATTCCCTCTCCAAAGCATCTTGGTCACTTTTGCTGTTTGATCTGGCCATTGCTGTCGTGGATGCCAGTGAGGCTGATCTGTAGCGGCATGAACCATTCTCTCCCTAGGAGGCTGGGGAGGTCTGGGTCCATGATGGTCAGTGGCAGGGCTCCCCAGAAATCTCCGTATTCCATGTGGCAGGTTTTCTTCCCCAGCACTGGTATTTTGCAGCCTTGGTAGTCCTTCAGTATGATTTGTTGTGGTTGAAGTTGGCTCTGGTTAATGCGGGGGCTGATCTTCTGTAGGGCCACCCAAGAAATCATGGATATATAAGACCCGGAGTCAACTTCCATCGGGCACAGCGTCCCATCAATCCTCACCTGGTGAGGATCTTGTTGGATTCAAAAGTGTCTGTGTGTCCCACTCGGGCACATGCGTAGCCCATGAGGTGGGTCTCTTCCTCCCAGGCACCATCTTGTTTTTTGAATTTTGTTTTTTGTTTTTTGATGTCTTCTGACCCTTATCGCCTGGTTGGGAGTATGCCCTGCAGCTTTGTTTGTCCATCGGTTAGCTGGCTCTGCAGACTTCTGCGATGTCCATCGGTTAGCTGGCTCTGCAGACTTCTGGCTTTTCTCTCACACTGCCTACAGATGGTCTCCTTGAAATGGCAGATAGACCAGGGATGATTTCCTCTGCAGCCTCCGCAAGGTTTGGTTCCCTTGGCTGTCCCGGGTTTGCTGGATTTTACCCAGTGGATTTCCTCTTCCTCGCTGTTGCTGGTTCCCAAGTGGGAGGGACTACGCTGAGTTTTCTTCTCTGTATGGGTGTCATGGACCTTGCTGCTCCCCTTGATTCTGGCTGCAGAACAGTCAGAGGTTTCCACGGCTTTTGCTTCTTCCAGGGCCTCCTTGAACGAGACTTCCTCCCTTGCGAGCAGTCTCTTCTGTAAGGTTAAGTCCCTGAGGCGAGGACTAGCCAGTCCCAGATCACATCCTCAGTGTTTGTGAATTTACAGTTCTTTGATAGTCTCCTCAACATGGCCACGAAATCCTTTATGCTCTCCCCCTCTTTTTCGCTCCGGATGTAAAAGTCATTCCGTTTGCCAGGTATGATGGGGTAGGGTCAAAATGCCCCTTCAACACTTGTTGTAGCTCATCCCAGGAGACATCACCAGTTCATCTGCAATGAGGGCTTCGGCTAGTTCATAGAGTTCCGAATCGCAATAGGTTAAGAAGAAAGCCTTCTTCTTCACATCAGATGCTGCCTGCATCCTGTTTACCTCCAAATTTAGGTTGAATCTTCCCATGTACGAAGACCACTTCTCCTTGGTTGGCTTGAATGGCATCAATAGGGGTCAGTGGGCCATGTCAGTTCACTGTAGGTTGCAACTGTCGAGTTCGTGATTCAGCTGGAAAATGGCCATGGTGCCCACAAGGTCCTTGTCTTCCTCAGTATCCCACCTTCATCGCCAGTGTTAGATTGTAGGTACAGATAAGGAAGGAGCCAGACTCAGGAATGCAAAGAAACTCTTTATTTTAAAGCCAGAATAAAAAAAGCAAGCAAACACGGCAGTTGCCGGCTTTTATAGCCGGTGCTGTCCAACACTACAGCCACTGACAGGGGACTCAATCTTCCCGCCAGCGGCTGAACCAATGAATGGAGTATGACATCAGACTCCACTTTGCTTATAACATAAACACATGTAAATAAAGCATCATGCATATTTAACATAATATATATTTATATCTGTTTCTTCTTTAAAAAAACTCACTAATATAGTATTTCTTTAAAAGATGCAAGTAATACGCCATCACAATACTACTTCTTTCACCTAACTAATGTAGAAAATAAGCATTTTTCTCCTTAAATTTGGGGAAGTCTTAATAAAATATCCAGTTCACCCTCTTGCTACATATTTTGATTGTATGTTTCCTAAGGCGTATTATGATTATTTATGGACTGGGCTTGGAGGTCCTAGATACTAATCTGACATCTTATGTCATCTTTCCTATAAACATTTGGTACTCTAGAACTCAAGAAGTTCTGTACCTTTTTCTTAATTATTTTCTTGCAAAGTAGTTTTGAAACAATTTTTTTTTTGCTGTAGTCTGAGAATTTTTTTTAAAGAAAATATATCGGACATGCACAAAAATTTGGATAATCTTGAAATGGCTCTAAGTGTTTTTGTATGCATCATGCTAAACTCTAAATGGGCTGACAATGGTTTGTAAATAAATATATTGGGTAAGTTTTCAAATCACATAATACCCAAATCAATCAATCCACATTGTAGCTCAGCATCCTGTGTTAACCTAATTATGGTGTTTTACTTGATGAATCCATTAAAATATACTTAAACCCAACTCCTTAAAAAAAGCCTTTATTTTTTTTCTCAATTGCCAAGCAACACATTACAAGATAAAGATAGATTTCTGAATTCATATTTCATTCATAAAATCATTCATAAAATCATTTTGAGAATGTGTGGAAGAGCATTGTTGCATCAATTATTATTTATGAAAATATATGGTTCCCATTTTCCCCTATTCTCATCACTTCCTTCCACTTCAAAGTTGAACATTGCTTTTGAGATAATAACAGACTAAAAGCCTGACTCACAGGGTTAATCATCTTTTTTACTCTTCCGATGTTCCACCCTACTTCTATCTCTTTGAATTTGGGAATAATCATTTATTAAATACATATCAGTTGAAATAATCAAGTAGTTTTAGTGCTGCAACTAACACAACTATAAAAACAGAGTTTCTGAGCAATACAATGGAATTAAATCAATGGATTTTTAAAATACTATATTTGAGGTTCTATAGGCACCTTTTCATTATTCTTTGCCTTGGTGAGGGATAGAAGCTTGTACTTCCAGCAAAGATTCTCAGCTTGAGTGGATACGAACAAAAATTCCTGCTGAGTTGCAATTAAGATAGCTTTGAGCATATCAACCTCATTAGATGTTTAGATCTTGAGTATAAAACCTGTGAGTTCTTACAGTACTTACAGGACATCAAAATAATCAGAGGGGATTGGTCAAGCCATTACATATTTTCTCTTTCAGTGCTTCTATTTGCATGACTCATGCCAACAGAGGTTCAGTGCATTAGAACCAATTCTGTTCCAGTTCACAGGACCCATTCCTATCTGATTCATGCTACAGGCCATTTTCTTTTCTTTCCTGCTGTGTGACATGCCTGAAAGTCTGTAGATTATAGTGAACAAAAAAGCTAGATAGACACAAGACGGGAGGAAAAATTGGTGGGTGTTGCTGCAACTGCTCTTTCACAGAATTTGTATCAAACCTAAAGATACATGAAAAATATGCAGATTACAATTTTATTTTTAGTGATTAAATCTAAACAAGGTTAGATGCCAATTTCTAATTTAAAACAATGTTACATGCATGTTCCTTATACAATTGCCCCAAGTGGTTAAAGAATCCTTTGGATATAGGCTAGAACTGGTCTCTCATTGGTGGTCTGTAATAGACTATGATGCAACTTTTCTGTTCTCGGCGAATATTTGAAACACCATCCGTAATAAACTTTTGGCCAGCTATGAGATTTGGGAATGGGGGAGGGGGCGTCTATGCATTAATTCACTTCTGTGTGACTGGACACTCCACTATGCTTTGTAGCTCTTTCTTTCCTAACATGCAAATGAGATACACCAATCTTTAGCATGGGGTAGGTATGATTAATATGTTGGAGATACCCAGATATATAACTTCACCCTGGGCTGATCAGGACATGCACTTGAGGTTCTGCTCCAATGGCTAAAGTAGGGGTCTCCAACCTTGGCAACTTTAACACTTGCAGACTTCAAGTCCTACAATTCTTCAGCCAGCAAGGCCGGCTGGGAGATTCTGGGAGTTGAAGTTCATAATTCTTAAAATTGCCAAGGTTGGAGACCCCTGGCCTAAAGGTTGTTATGGATAGAATAAAACACTCTAAGACTGAATCTCCAAAAAGCAGAGTAAGGGTGGATTCAGAAGACTACTGATTTGGAGTAAAAAAAATCTGTCTTTCTTTGGGATTGTACAACTTGCAATCTGGGAGTCGTTTTGGATTCCTGGGTCCTACCTGAAGATCAGGTAAAGGTTATGGTCAAAAAGACTTAGATTTACCTCTACTATCAGAGGTGTACTGGCTGCTGGTTAACCAGTAACTTTCAGTTGGTTGCTTGGGTGTTTTCCACCTGTCCCTTGCTCTGCCAATGGACTACTGTGTTTCCTTGAAAATGAGACCTGGTTTTATATTAATTTGATTTCAGGTAGCTTTATTTTGGCTTGTGAGAACTGCTTTTCTCATACAGAAATGTAGCACAGTGTTATATATTATTGGAATTATTCATTTTTCCCCACATATTAACATGCATTATATACTGCAAGTCCTTAATTTACAACTGCAATTGGGATCAGAAATCCATCTGTAAGTGATTACAGAAGTTAAGTCGAGGTGTCCATGTGATTGGAAGTGATTTTATGACCTTTTTGCAGAAGTCATTAAGCAAACACAGAAGTTATTAAGTAAACCCATAGCTATTAAGTGGAAGCTTATAAGTGCCGTCATAAGTGTGAAGTCATTCATTTGATTAGGTGTTTTCATGTGACTGAGGAATGGTGTGACTGATCAAAAAGTGACTGGTTGCCAATGCCCGACATAAGTCATTTAACCACAGGGTGCGGGGTGTGGGAGAGGCAGTGCAACTATTTGTGATGGCTCACAAATGTTCCACAGCTGGCATGAATGTAAATAGTTAAACTGATTGTAAATTGAGAACTACCTAAAGTAATTTGAATTCACACCTTCTGGAAATTTTCATTTGATGTAACTAAGAAGTGGAAGTTGGAGGTGGCAACTTTCTGTTTTGCTTGCCTTTCTCTAAAGAAAGCAATTTACATCACCCACCTTCACATAAAGGTATAGCCTATTTTGGGTGTAACATAACTTGTAAACTGAAAAATGACACATGCATTGCCCAGGGACTTACAATTGTTCCAAATATTGATGTTTTCCGATGGTTTCAGAAAAAGAACTTCTGTTTCAAAGCGCTTTTCTGTCAAAAAGTGGCAGAACACACAGAATGAAACAAAAAAGCCTGGTATTTTCCATGCTGGCTTATCCCTCACCAATGAAAAAAATGCTATTTTGCCTCCTCTTCCATACTCAGAAGAGGACAGACCCAGCTGGTCTATTGCTAATTAAGTCTATTTAATTTCTCCTGACTTTTTTTTTGCCCAAGCTATGGTATAATTCAATGTTTAAAGAAAAATTTGGCTTATTCTTTATTTGAGATTAGATCACAAAATAACCAGGTTTATCTCTGGTAAAATGATATTAGCAAACAGACTTTATAGGAAGAAAATCTAATACTTAATTCAAGTGATTGAAAATGAGTGGGATAAAGGCTAGGAACAGCTAGTGAAAACTGATGCTGTTCTAAGAAGCGCTGGTAAAAGAAGCATGAATTTAGAGCATGCAATAAAAGATGAAGGCTTGTATATATCTGAAAGGTTTATTTTATTGGCATGCTGGAACTAATCACATTTTAAATTCCTTAAGTTCTTAGAATTAATGAAATAATCACATATGGTCAGCCATATTGGCAGAGATTGTTAGGGAACCCTGTGGGAAATTGCACCATAGAAATAAGAACCTATGCATTCCTCTCCCAATTCTCATACTTACTGCCATCAATTTTTTTCATTGCTCTGAAAGCTTGAGTATGTTTACCCCATGCTCCAAAAGCTGAAAAATAACCCTCAATGATCAATCAATCTATCAATAAAACCATCCAGAATAGAAGCATTTTGTTTGTATCCTATATAAAAGCATGAAGTTTACCCATTTAGCTCGGAGTAACTTAGCAGATTGCACCATTAGTGTTATAGTATGACATATAGTGCCAATCATGATCTCAGTTCTCATGAGTAATTTTATTACCTATATCGATATATCAGTAGACTTAAAAAATGTCATATTTGGAGAAGCCACAAACTTTCTTTAGAAAAGTAATAATCTTTTCTCTCCCACCCCTGCGGTTCTCCAGCATTCAGTCCACTAAGCTGGTTGAATGGTCTCTCTGAACAGGGAAGGAACAATGGAGAAAAAACGGTAAAATGGCAACTTTTTTGAAACTTTTAAAGTCCCTTGTCAAAGCATCTAGTAGTGCTTGGTGTGCATATCTGTGGAGATTCTCAGTCATATAGGTCATACATGTCCCAAAGTTTCTTGTTTTTCTTTGAAGACATTTCGCTTCTTGGATGAGAAGTGAAATGTCTTCAAAGAAAAATAAGGAAGTCCAGTTGCCTATTGAAAAAGCACCTTTGGGACATACTTATGAACCAGTGGTGGGATTCAAAAAGTTTTACCACCAGTTCGGTGGGTGTGGCTTGTGGGTGCGCTTTGCGCGCGTGCACACACTTTGCATGCATGTGCGTGCCAAACACGCACTTCACTCAGGTGCAGAGGCATTTGCGCAGGCGCAGAGGCATTCCAACTCACCTCCTGCAAGCCTGCAGTGTCCCGGTTGCTTCAGCAGCTGCCGCATGGCACTCTGCTGTGCCACGCAAAGCAGCTGCACTTCAAAAGCAGAGGATAAAGGTGAGTATAAGAGCCCGGGTGGGTGGATGGGCCCAACAGTGGAGCAGCAGAGAGAACCGGTTCGGTCTCCACTGCTCATCACTGCTATCGGCTCAGCAGAAATGGGCTGAACCAGTAGAATACCATCACTTGAAAATTGGACACACACTTTATTTGGAACAGATTGCTCTTGTAAAGGAATAAAGAAAAAATAGCTCTAAATTTCTAATATCCTCCCGGATATTACAAATTCACATGTGAATTCAACATCAATAATCAATAATTTAGTTCTAAGATAGACAAAAGATTTTAAGCCATTATAAAGACTACTTTTTTTTACTTATTTCACAGGTGATTATACCACAAGCCATGCATATTCATCTTCAAGTAGTTTACAGATATATGGAATACAGTGATAAAAACAATCTGAGACAACATAGAATCTAATTCATTCAGAGGAGCATGGAAAAATATAACAGCAAAAGATCCATTAAACCCAATAGCATTAGCACTTAGACTGCTTCATAGTGCTTTACAGCCCTCTCCTAGTGGTTTACAGAGTCAGCATATTGCTCCCAACAATCTGGGTCCTCATATTAAAAATCTTGGAAGGATGGAAGGCTGAGTCAACTCTGAGCTGTTCAGAATCGAACTCCTGGGATGAGCATTGAGTTAGCCTGCAGTACTGCAAGTTTACCACTGTGCCATCATGGCTTTCCCTAAAATATACAGACCTCAAACTTCAAGATAATCTAGGAGGACTATCTGTAAAGGTGGTTCAGACAGATACAGAATTGTTGAAAGTTTCAGAAGCCACTGACAGATTATTAACTAGCTTTATTCAATAATCAAGAAAAATGAAACCATGCTTTAACACTCAATCCTTTTCTTGTGATGTTTTTGGTGAAGTTGTGCTAGCTTTGGTGAAGTTCTGTATCTGGAATCAGCAATGGATTAGATACTGCATCCTCTATACAGTATTGCAAAACCCAATGATATTTGTACATAAATAACACGTTTATGGTACTTCAGAAGAAACATTAAAATGTCAAATTACCACCTGAATCTTTTTAATAACATTTTTGCTTGTTTATGCTTTAACTCCAAATGTTCTTAATTCTTTCAGTAATGGATTGGATATTAATTCTGTCCTATTGCATGATCAAAATTAAAATCTTATAATGCCATCTGATCATTTCCTTTAATGAATGTTTTCATTATGAATGCTATAACAATAAACATTCCATCAGCAATGTCCCAAACTGTGTTTTTAAAATGGACGGAGGTTTTAAAGGTTTTTTTTTACTTTGTATTTTCTAAGATTTTTGCTGAAATTATTATAATTTTGTTTTCTTTTAACCAAAGTTCAAATACAGAGGAAAAGCATGACAAGAAATATTAACAACACCTAGTTATGTTGATAGATATACAGGAAGTCTTTTGACTTACAACCATTTGTTTAGTGAACATTGAAAGTTACAACTAGTCATTGCACATACAACCATCATAGCATCCCCATGGTCACATGTTCAACATTTTGGTGCTTGGCAACCAGTATATATTTACAATGGTTAGCAGCATTCTGGGGTCCTGTGATCACCATTTGTGACTCCCAGCCATTTTCCAGCAAAGTCAATGGGAGAAGCCAGATTCTTAACAACTGCTTGATTCTCTGAACAGTTGCAGTGATTCACTTAACCACCATATCAAAAATTGGTGCACAATTTATAAAATTGAGCATAACTCACTTTAAACAACCAACTTGCTTAACAATGAACATTCTGGTCCCAATTGTGACCATAAGTTGAGAACTACCTATACTATAAAATTGTTTCATATAATACCTTCTAAATGGATTCTACTAAATCTGCTAACTGACCACATTACTGAAAAGAAAATTACTTCTTCCACCACAGTACTTGCACTTGAAAATTGTTTTAAAACTATCAGCTTATTTATTAGGGATAGTTGTGTTCCAAAAATATAAATTACGAGTATGTATTTGCAGATATTAAGTATCACCCATGTCCAAAGTTCATATGATAATTATAATAGTTTTGGGGGGTGTTTAAAAAAATGATTCATTAAAAAAATGGGATACAATATTGCATACGTTCAACTCAGTGGTGGGATTCAAAAAATTTTACTACCCGTTCTGTGGGCGTGGCTTGGTGGGCATGCAGGGGAAAGGTACTGTAAAAACTCCAGTCAGAGGTGGTATTTGCCAGTTGTCTGAACTACTCAAAATTTCTGCTACCGGTTCTCCAGAACTGGTCAGAACCTGCTGAATACCACCTCTGGTTCACCTTGTAAAAACCGATCTATACTTTCCCACATATCCCATTCATGACTGGAGATATCTGACATCTTAGACACAACTTTTTCTTTAGACTGCTACTCACACTTGGAAGAAAATGAATTTTCCAAACAAATATTTTTCCTATGTAGAGCTATTTTGGAAGGATGGAAATAACTGGATGCAATCCCTCTGACTGAGAAATAGGATAGACATTACAGATATATAAAATAAAGATTAATAAATATAAACAATAAACAACAGCCATCTCTTGCTTTCTTATACATTGATCAAGGCCAGCCAGTAAAACCAACTTGCCTCCAGCAATGCTATATTCTGAACAGACAATTATTCTATGTTATTTGCAGACACTTCTGCCTGGAATATTGTAGGATCTTTTGAGGAGACTTTGTCCCCTTCTACAGCAATTTGAACATTCAGATTTCTACTATGTCATAACTTTCATAAACATTTATCCAGCATGGTTGTGGAATTATGCAGACACTTTGATATGCATATATAAATAAGTAGGTAATTGTTATGAATAAATCATGTTTTTCTAAGGCCAAGTTATTTTGCTTTCATGAGTCAGTTATTCGCATTTGGGCCCTAAATCATTTTCAATATCTTACTATCTCTATTTGTGTAGTATCTCTATATGAGCTTTCACTGTGTTTATGTTTTCCCAGACAATGACAGTAAAAGAACCAATATTTATTCAATGCTGTTATTTCAGATGTATCTGGAAAGGTTGGGATTTGGATAAAACAAGCCATCATATATAATTTAGCCATGATATGTGATTAGCAATTCTTCATTTTTTATATCTCTTCCAACACCTTATGACAATATTTTATTGGTTGATTAAATCTAACTGAAAATTGGTACCATTTGTAAAGAATCTGACATGCTACTTCTTTAACTTGTGCAGAAATTACTTTAAAAGACTTTCTGCACCATTATGTTTTAAATCTTTAGTTAACATAGTTAACATCCTATATATCAGAGATGCTATATCCCTTATTGATTTGGATTATCCATCGGTACACATATTTTCAAAGATTATTTTCTGATAATCAGTCAAATATTTAATTTTTCTTCAACCAGCTGATTTTAAAATCACTGTTTTTACGTTAAAGGTTGGTTTAGGGAGTTAGTTTGGTGTGTTGGTTAAGGCATCAGGCTGGAAACCAGGAGTCCATGAGATCTATTCCCTTATATACAAAGCCTGTTGGGTGACCTTAGGCCAGTCACATTGTCTCTCAGTCCTAGGAAGGAGATAGTGGGAAATAGTTTTTGATAAACTGTGCCAAGAAAGGGCAGAGACTTTTCCAAGCAGTTTATGTGAATTGGACATGATTGAATGGAAAGTGAAAAAAAGGTGGCCTAAGACAATATGCATGAAATGATACTTTTGATTTGTGTTTTCCAGACTTTGGAAATATTTTTAAAGAAAGACTTTAAATTGTTGTTCCTTCATTTGGAGGTTGTGAGATAAAGGAAACACCAACTTTTAACTAAAGAAATACAATTGTAAAAAAAAATATATTTTACCCATAAGAATTCTGACCCCACTTTAATTCTCCTGGAATTCAAACCTTACCCAGCCACTAGAGTTTGAATTGGTTAGGCATATATTGTTGTATGTGTCCAGGGGTGAAGATTTTAGTGTGTGTCCATGAGTGAACAATAATCTAATGGTATTATAAATGTTCTTTGGATGGCTTTCATGTATTCTATTTAAACATGTTCTTAATTTCGGTGTTATGAATGACAAAGATGAACCCCTATAACTTTTGTTACTTATATGTTGATATTTTCTCAGGGTAGCTTGAGAACATTTTAGATTTAGACTAAAAAGAGCACATGATATACAATATGGCAATAATTCATAAATGGTACTTTAAATAAAATTAATTTTATTTCATCAGTAATTTAAGGTCAATTTAGTGATGCATTAGCAACATTAAGAAAAAAAGGATAGCATAAAGACATTGTAAAGGTAAACACATAGCTGCCATTCTTGTATTATTGGGGAGAGACTTCAAGAAGTGATCAGAGGCATTAATAAGCAAGTCCATTCCCAGAGTACTGCCAACTAAACCCAACATGAAAAAATATGAAGAAACTGAAGACAACCTTAAGATTGTGATAGGAATATATGGAAAGAGGCATTTTTTTGAATGTGGACCAAGTAAGGAAAATATTTTCAGTGTAATACCAGCATCTTGCACAGTATTTATAAGAACTCAGAACCACTGAAGGTGAATACTGTTATAATACAGGATAAAATCCCAGGCTATACTTTTGCCATCATATTTTGTGGGAAAGCAAACATCTATTATATATAAAAAAGAATAGAGCTACTTGCATTTACGGTTCTGCAATTTCCAATCTGCCATTGTCCAAATTAGTTGGCTTACCCACTAGCCATCCTAGCAATCCCTTGGATTACAGGGATTTTCCTACCTCAACCCTATGAGATATGTCACTGAGAGATGGTGATTAGCTCTTTGTGAAAACCTTTCTGCAAGCAGAAGCTCCAAGATATATTTTGTAAAGGTTTTGTTCCATGATTCAGTTCTGTAATTATTTGGGGTTGCAGGGAAGAAAGAGGTTGATATAATCTGTTTAGAAATTGATTCCTACAGAGTAAAGTAATTATGGGTTCTTTTATACTGTGCAAGGTAGAAGGAAATGTACATAGCTGATTAGTAAGAAGGAGACAGTTTCTAGCTCCCTAATTATTGTTATTTTTGCATTGTTCTTGAAAAGTGATGCTCTTGTAGCCATAAGAAGATGTTGAACAGTAAGTCATAGTGAAACTTGGATGTTTTTTCGTTGGATTCAAGAGACTGAAGCCTGAGTATGGTAAACAGATCATTTAATCGAATCACATTAACCAAGCAAACCAATAGTGGTTCAGTTGGACTTCTTATAGTTTTATGTCATTATTTCATTCAAGCCACTTTTCAAGAACAATGCTATATTCAGTACAAATGGTAGCACTAGAAATGATTTAATGAGGGTATTAACTTGAAAAGAATATTGAACCTACTAAGAGAATCTTGACAGCTTGAAAACTGCATCTGATGGGATATGAGATATAGTATGAGAAGGGAATTAGGAAACAAGGTTGGGAACTAAGAGAAGAATCCCAAAATAAAAGAATAGAAAATATACCCTGGCAGATAAGACATTTCTGGGCTACAGTAAAGAGGATTGTCCAATGGCTGTTTGTTATTTAGCAGAATCCAAAATGTTCTAAATTGTATCAAATTATCCATATTTACTGAATTCTTTACTTATACTTGCTGGGACACTTTGCTTTGCAGTTAGCAAGCATTATAAACTGTTTTGGAATGCCATTTGTAATGTGGTTATCTCTTTTCTCACACTGTAGAAATATGAGAATTAAATATTAAGGATTAGTATGTTATATGGCAGGATTTTGATGTCTGAATATTGCAGATAAGTAGCCTCATATTAAAATGTGCATTACCGTTTCTTTTTGCTGCTAGCACAAGATAGCATGAATCTGACTAAGAGAACCCATTTTTAGCTTTGCTGAAATGATTGTACTGAATTTCATATATTAAAATGGAGATACAATGGAGTAGCTAGTTTTACTAGCTCCACTTTTTTTTGTAATGCTCTAATTTTTTTTCTTGGAATGGGCTGATCATTCCAAGGCTGGTGAGTGCAATGTTACCATTATCCCTCATTATCTTAATGGTTGATGAATGAAACTTACAAATTTGCAAGTTGTTTTATTCAATAGGAAGTTTTAATTATCCATCTGTTAGTCATTGCAGATTAGCACATTTTTCCTCTACTCTGTTGCTAACATAAAGGATGAACACGCCACATGGCAAGTAGAAAACATCAGTTGGTTATCAAATATGCAATCAAAACCAGGCTTGTATTCAACAAAGTTATTTAAATGTGAGAGGAAAGTAATGTTAACAGTGAAATGAAATGTATAGGCAACTGCAGAGACTCTCACAGGAAGATTATAAAAATCATCAAAAAAATTAAAGCACAGAAGTAAGTGAAAGAAAAGCATCATTCTCTGTAGAACAATTGATATTTCACTCATACTTTTTTGAGTTTCCTAGGTCAGATCACTACGGGAGGAGAAAACTGGACTAAATATGGTAGGTCTTCAATCTAACACAATCAAGACTTTTTATTGTGTGTGCTTTTTACATGAATTACTGAAACTACACAAAGAACTTCGTAGAATAAACTATGGGCCTTTTTTAGCTTGGAGAATTACACTTGAGCTGTTTTATATGTTGATTTAAAAAACCCATTATTGCAGTACTCACTAATTTGGTGCATCCATCATGGATACCCACAGGCAGGCAAGGGGAAAGAAAATATATCATGACATTGTTCTACAAATGCTGTGACTAATGTACCTATTTTAGATATTGTGACGCAAATGCATAATTGTAGCATTTGTATGGCGATATCACCTTTGTACAAAGAGTGTACTAATTTGGCATGTAAGCAAAATCTGGAAGTTGAAGGATGAAGTGATGACATCCTTGCAAAATACCAGTTTAGTCTTTTGACCTTAAGCTTGCTAAGTCAAGCACTTCAGTGAGTCATTAAAAAATGTCCTTATTCAGTTCAGTGAGGATGTTTTGGAGTAGTAAAACACAATGAAGATGCTGAGCCCTTGGTTCTCTTTTGTTCAAGAAAACACCACTTTGTGGGACACTAATCCCTTCTACTAATTCAGACATGGGTTTGAATTCAGTTCTTGGATCTGAAAACATCATCTGGGTCCCATCTTGGGAGTCCTTAAACTAAGAGATTGAAGTTGTTGTTGATCGAGGAGCAAAGAAAATCTAAACTCTGCTTACAGTACTTATGAGCAATGGCTGATCTTGGCTAGGCTCACATTCCTGTACTCACCTCTACTCAAGAGTATTCAGACTACTGTAAACACTGTCTATGACACTGCAGTCTATCAGCTATTCTGACTTGTTTGCCCAGAATTTTAAATCTCTGTTTTGTCTCTGTTATGCTTCTTGACTGGCCCTTTGAACTGCTGTGCAGTCTGTCTTGACCATGAATTCTCTTTTGCCAGCAAGTGATGTGAGGTTCCCTGAATTTTGTCACTTAACTACATTATGCTGAATAAATTCAGGACAGGTCAGAGGCTCCAAACATACTTTAGATGTGAATCATCTAAGCAGCAGCGTTCTTAGAAGACTAAAAAATAAGATTTGCTATTATTTGAACACAAAAATATATTACTTTCTAATACGGTTGCATAACTTTTTAAATAGATGGATGGAGACAGGAGGGCTTGGGTGATCATCTTCAGAGTCATGCAGAGAAATCTGATGAACAACGTTCTTTGGATTTGTTCCCATTTGGAACCTACGAATAATGCAGGTCCATTTGAGATGTCTGGGGAAAGGTCTTACCTGGTTACCTGGGAACAGTTCAATTCTGTTGGACTTGATGAAATGGACAGGGTCTTCAATGCTGTCAGTGCAACCACCTATCAATTAGATCTCTGTCTCTCCTAGCTGGTGAAAGCTTCCAGGTCAGTGACAACCAGGTGGTACAGGAAGTAATCAATTCAGGAGCGGATCTTTCTGGAACCTTTTAAGGAAGCCCTGGTTCCTCTCCACTTGATCTCACTTGTCTGGACCACTTCTTTCTAGTCTCTCACCTTCCCTTGTAAGGGAAAATGGTAGAGAAGGTGATTGATTGGCAGCTTCAGAGCTTCAGTACCATCAATCATGTATCCTTTGGGGCTGGCTGCAGGGTTTGAGGCTAGGAGGCATTGTCTGCACTGGTTTGGCTCCTTTCTCCAAGGCCAGTCCCAATCAGTGTGAGTGAAGGATCCAGCCCATGGGCTCTCTTTTGTGGTGTACCATAGGGCTCAGTACTCTCTCCATTTCTTTTTAACACATATATGAAGCTGTTAGATGAGACCATTCACTACAATGGGATACACGGGCAATTCTTGGGGCTTCTAGGGTGGCTCATGCTACATCACTGTTCTGTGAGCTGAATTGGCTGCCAGTTTGCTTCTGGGTCCATTCAAGGTGTTGGTTATCACTTTTAAAGCTGTTCATGTCATGGGTCCAGGCTATCTGAGAAATCCCACCTGGATGGGATTAACCCACCTTATCTGTGTTGGAAGAAAAAGAGCCTTTTCTGCTGTGATTCCTGCCCTCTGGAACATATCATACATATGAGGTCGGATCTGCTCCCACCCTTTTGGCCTTCCAAAAGGCTTTGAAGACATGGTTATGCCAATTAGTCTGGAATCCCAGTTGACGTGATTCATGGAGTAGATAACACATGCCTCTTCCCTATGAGCACTTTGCTCCCTCTCCAGCCTGCTTAGTTTTATTTTAATTGAATAATTGATCTTTATGTATTATTATAATGTGCTATAACATTAACACAATAAATAAGCTGCTTAGAATCACCATTGATAAGATGGGTGATATACAAGTTTCATATATAAATAAATCTTGAACTAATCAAATGGATTTTAGTTTAATATTTTGTACACACTCAGCGCATGATATCTAATGTGTCATGCAAACCAGTAAGCCAATCACATTTAGATAATCCTAGATAAAGACATAAGGTTTGTCATTGTATACTGTATACAAAATATGTTTTCTACCACTAAACCACATCCTCTTTTCCAGCAAGATTGGACAGACTGGTTACACTTATGACAACCTATTAGAAGCCCTATACTGGCTGTATTCATATGAAACTTTCATTTATGATTAAATCAACTACTACAAATGCTGAATTATAATTCAGCTTCATGTGAATGCAACCACTCTGTTGAGCTTGTAGCTAAGATGCATTTCCTAGTGCAAGTCATCAAACTCTGCAATGATGCCAAACCATGTGCCATAAAAAGTTTAGAAGAGCCCTTCTTGATCAGATAAAACAGTGTTTGTTCCCATTGTGATTGTCTTAACCACTTTGCTAGCATTGCACAGTGAGTCACCAACTAGCCAATTGCATTGCAGTCTAGTGTATTCTGGCATCATGGGATAAGTTCATACTTTAGTGTCTCATACAAAGTTAAAATGTTAGTTAATGCCATTAACCTTGGATAAATTAATCACATGAATGTTGTTGTACAAACATAATCCTTGTCTTTTTGAAGTTTCTAAATATGACATAAGAACAATAGCACCTTCCTGCTCATTTTTCATATTAATAAACCCTAAGGGATCTTCTATCCCTCATTTACTAGATAGCCACTAAATCTAGTAGCTATTATATTCTTTAAAACTGCTAAATTGCTTTTTCTACTGTCCAACATGGTGGCAATTACTGAATGTTGACATAGTATGCAATGTTTTTGTAAATAAGCATTTCCCTTTCCTTGAATGAAATCACACATATTTAATGTAACTGGATGACCTTGAAGATTAATGTGAACAGCTAAGCCTTGCTACCACTCCATATCTGTAGACTATGTTACATATGTCTGCTTATTGCCTGCTGGTTTAAAAAAAAGTTTCAGAAAAGCACAATGGCAATTATTCATTTGGTTTTGGGAAGATGAATGAAAGAGCAATGTGGCATAAAGATAGGTTGCCTTTTAAGGAAAGGGGGCAGACATCACATTAGGTGTCAGATCAGGTGGGAATTTTTGCCAGTGGCAAATCTGCTCCTCCCCTGCTCTGCCCAGTTTTAGCCTTCCTAATCTAAAAACACTGTTGTGGGATTCCTGTTGCACCACAACTGAACTGGGAGTAAATTTGCTTAACCCTCCATCAAAGATGATAATAGCAATAGCACTTAGACTTATATACCACTTCACAGTGCTTTACAGCCATCTCTAAATGGTTTGCAGAGTCAGCATATTGCCCCAACAATCTGGCCCTCATTTTATCGACCTCAGAAGAATGGAAGGCTGAGTCAACTGTGATGTTGGATTAAAGGAGTGATGGTGACCTGGAATGGTGCAAATACCATGAGTGCTGATACCAAAAGAACACTCCCGACATGCCCCCTTCTCCTTAGGAGACAGGATAAGAATCATATCGAACTGAACCTCAAATCATGGAGCACAAATAACTATTTTGTTTTTATGTGCAACTATTTCTGTGATAACAGATGGACATTTCATTTGTATGCTAGTCTCGCTGGTAACAGATGGACAAATTATTTCATGAACAACAAGAGCTCAAAGATGACTCTCTCAGCGATACTCAGAATAATCACTCCAAAATATAATTTCAAGATCTTCTTTAATTGCCTGAACATACAGCTGTATTCTATTGTTTGTGGTACAGCTGGACTGAACCTGCAATGATCTATTAAATACCTTTAGATACGGCCTGCAGAAAGCTGAGTTTTTCAATTAATTGGCAAATATTTAATGGGGAATATTAGTTATTTGTAAAATATATGACTTGTACTGTGTTCATCTTAACACAATATGATCATTCACTTTTCTCCAACCCAATGCCTTCTAGATTAATACAACTTCACTGACTATAATTCCCAATCAACACTAGACTGGTTTTGTTTTACAACTTGTAGTTTTACAACTTCAAAAACAAATGCAAATATTATAATTCTGTTCTAAGATTTGGTTTCTTAAAGTCAGAATATGGTGCTAATTTAGCTTAGTTTTCTAGCGACTCCTGTGCCATTTCTGTTATCTCTGTGCTTGCTGGATTCACTATTTTAATAATTCAACAGTAGCTATGTGAAGAGTACTTAATTCCATCTATTATTTTTGGTCATCCATGTAATAGAATCTTATTCAATACAGTTGAGTAAATGAATTGATTTTAATGCTACCAGTTAAGTTACCTGAATATTGGCTTTGACTTTTTTTACATTTCTGTAGACCTTTTAATTTAGTGGAATTACTGAATAATGGTACAATAATACCAAGGGACATTTTGCTTACTATAAAAGTTTATAAATTACTAGTCTTCAATAGATCTTGCAAGAAATCACTTTTTAACTCTTTAAAATAAAATATGATACACATTTTGCTCACTATTATTTTCCAAATAAACTGTGGAACTTAAAAAGCAGAATTAAATTCAATCCTTATATCATATATTTGAGGGATGTTCTTCATTTTTTTGAAGATTGTGGGCTGTTTCATTTAGTCTTTTCTAACAGTTAAGCTCTTGTTTATGCATGACTTTCTGCGAATGTTCATAACTCACAGCAAATATATCTTCAGGTCTCCAGCAATGTAAATTGAGAAGCCATCAGTGAGCCTGGAAAAATTTTAGTAGTAAGGACAAGCCAAGATAAGTAGGAAGGGCTGGAGTTATGCATCATGTTAAGATATAATCATAGATCACAAAGTCTGGGTTCACAGGACACACTTAAATAATACCAGCCAAACAACATTAGAACTCACAATTGTATGAGAACTTATAGCCACTTGATAAAGCTTTATTTCTGTCAGTCGACTCTCTAATAAATCTGTTAATAAACTTTGCTGTGTATGTGATATATGTATTATTCATCATACTATAAATCATACATCTAAAACAGAAATAGGTAATTGGTACCTAGAAGCACCTCAGAAAAAAGGGATTAGATCAAAAGGCATTAATACATACTTCTTCATAGCTGTAAATATGACTTTTTAAGAAATAAAACCAAACAGAATTGTACATCTTCTAATACGTATCTCCCATATGCAAAAGGAATGTTTTAATTGAATACATAGCAGGTGTGTGTTGAAAGCTCTGCCAGGGAGTCTCTGTTTATAAATGAATCTTTAGAAAGTGTGCGAGTATGTGGGAAGGATTGAGAAGATCCATACCTCTCAATGCAGGGTTCTCTATACAACTCCTGATATCCTTAACTGAGTTCCATATTTCAGGATTCCAGGAAACAGGATCCCAGGAAATAGTAACCTATAGAGGAAAGATCTTTTACCTCAGTTTTAGGATGGCAGCTCTTCTGAGTGCACTAGATTAAATTAATTGGTTTCACTAGTTATCTGAATTTTTAAATCAAAGAGTTCAAGATTGTATGAAACAGGTTGATGATACTCAAGTCAATGGAATGAGAGGATCAGAGACCTAATTATTCCAACTAAACTAATGTCCTGACCATATTTTTTGTTGTGGTTAATATTCAATCAGTTTTCTTCAGACCTCAGTAGAAGATGCTATTCCATGGATAGCTGTATTGTTTTGCCCTTTGAAATTTAAGAGCATTTCATTCACTGCCCTTGGGTTGACAAGGTTGACTTTGCTTCACTTCACAGCTCTCATCCTTAAGGAGGAGTGAGGAGAAGCATACTTAAATAGATGCTGTAACCTTGTCATTTATATCTAGTTTAGTGCAATGAAAAGGTGGAACATCTGCAGGCTTCCAATCTTTTTCAATTCACCTGGGAGATCTTGCATTATCAGACAGTCATGAAGATAACTCAAATTCTTCTTTTCAAAGATAAATTGTCTTGGTGACAGCTCATCAGAGGACAGTTCCACTTGCATCACACAGTCATCTTACCATCTGTAGGTTTTCTGCCCTGGGAGGAAGGTGGTAACGTCTCTGTTAGTTCAGATTTAGCCTTTGGAATATTTAAATGCTGGTTTTGTAAAATATATTTTCGAAAGAAAATGACTGAGAAAGCATATCACTATTGGCCATTATTAAAACTTCCCTGCTTTTTAAATAAATATAAACTACTAAGTCAATTTGAAATGTTCTGAAGATGGAACATAACTGTACATTCCATTAAAAAATAGTACATATCTGTGTTGATCATTGCCAAATACATATGAATCTGGCCCCAGTTCAATTCAATATTTTATATAATATAAATAAGTATAATAAGTAGTATAAATATATATATAGTATAATAAAAATAAAGTGTTTATAGACAAGTCAGTTTATAGACAGATTTTTTTTCTTGCAACTTAAGTTATGTAATATCAGAGATGTAGGCAGATTGATGCAGAAGCTTAAATCCAAAATGAAGGAAAATAATTCATTCAGTGGCTCTGAAATTGTTTTCAATTCTATGTTTCAGGGAAAAATCAAACTGTAAAACAAACTTTTAATCTTATTTTGCTATTCCAAATAGTCTTGAAATAGCTATCTGAATTCATTAATAGACCAAATACAGTATATGAAAAACATACAGTTGTATGGTTTTCTAGATACCAAATGTTCTTTTAAGCTTTGGAGATGTCAGATAGGAGTACTGTATCCATCACTTTTTGTCATTGTCTGCAGCCTGCAACAATATCTTGAGGCAACCAGATATGTTGCCCAGAAAAGGCAGGAGGATACTATATAGACATGCAGGCTGTCTATATATGCAGACTGGAAGCACCTTAAGATGAGGAGCAGTGATATTGATAGCCTAGCACTTCTAGGATATCTATATAGCTTAACAGTCTACAGCAAAGTTAAGGCCTGTGAAGGCCTGCTGTAGAGTTGACAGCCCAAGACCTTTCATGCTGAACAACAGTATCCTCCAGGATCTTTTTCTACTCTGGTAAATACTGCCAGTGGGTCAATGAGGTCTGGTCAGGAGACAAGACTAAGGCATTGAAATGCCTGAAGGCCACAAGCGTCTCTTTGCTGGGTAAGGAGGAACTCTCAGTGAGAAGACTAGTACACAAGCAAGCAAGATCTCTCAGCCTGGGGAACGAAGGAAGGAAAGAAGGAAGGAAGGAAGGAAGGAAGGAAGGAAGGAAGGAAGGAAGGAAGGAAGGACTCTTTCAGGCAAGAAACAGAAGGGAAAGTATGTAAGAAAATGGGTTTCCTAGGTGTCACCCTAAATATGGTTATGAAAAAACATTATATTATCAACTCAACTGTAAAACCAAATGCAAAAACATTGCAGGTGACTGAAGTGATATGGCTACTTTTTGTACAGTTTTTTTAATTTAATAGATTTATAATTAAATATGCTCTATATTGCAGTATTCTTTGTTTTCTACACTCACTAGAAATTTTTAAATCAATGAATGATAAATAGTTGTAGCCTTTAACTCTCCCCTGCAACCCTCTCCCTTCTTTTCCTCTCTTCCCCTTTTTCCTTTCTTCATATTATATTTTCAACAAGTTGTACAGGTTTCTGAAATCCTTAGGAAGGAAGAGCAGTATATTTTCTAAAACCATGAATTCACTCTCTCCCACCCTAGAGCCACCCTGGTTGGAATGGAACACTTTCCCCTGCCCTGGCAAGGCAGTCTTGACTGAAGTTCTAAGTAATCTGCAAAATATACTTAACAGATAATAGATAACCAGAGTTGGAAGGGACCTTATAGGTCATCTAGTCCAACCCCCCACACAAGCGGGAGACCCTACACCATTTCTGACAAATGGCAGTCCAATCTCTTCTTGAAGGTCTCAAGTGATGGTGCTCCTACAACTTCCGAGGGCAAGCTGTTTGTTCTGACCCAACCCTGTTACCAGCAAGAAAATCTCAAACAAACTCAGTAACTCAAACCTTCCCAGCTTTAATCTACAGATAAACTTCTTTGTAGATGAAAGATGGCTTGCAGTCAATTAGTCCAACCAGAAAAGCCTTGACAGAATTCTTCAAATAAGCCGGAGTCTCTACACACAATGCTGAGTCCTTCAAACGTTTTTGCTTTTGCAAAAACAAAAACCTTTTGAAACCAGGCTTATATTCCCTGAAGGGAGGGGCCATTACATTGAATTCTTACTCCCAAGTCGCTTGTGCTGCTCCAGCTGTTCTCTTCTACAAATCATCCTGCGCTCACTTGCACTTAGCACAGGCTCCTCAGGAACCTCCTCCTCACTGCTGCCGGCTAACCACAACACTGTTCCATTGGTTGATTGTTCTAACTGTCAGAAAGTTTCTCCTTATTTCCAGGTTGAATCTCTCCTTGTTCAGTTTCCATCCATTATTCCTTGTCTGGCCTTCGGGTGCTTTAGAAAATAGCTTGAATCCTTCTTCTCTGTGGCAGCCCCTGAACTACTTCCTGAACTATCAATTCTACTTAGCATTCACTTGAACTCCTCACATCATTGTGTATTCCTATAAAGCTGTTCTTTGGAAAGAGCCAATATCTTTGTGTCACTTATTTAAGGATGCAGTAGCCAACATAAAATTTGATGGTGTCATAACCAGTCACCTTTGAAATGCTGAAAGCATTTACATTTGGGCTTTGGGATGAGGAACATAAATAGTTCTTTTCAAGCAATTAAACCAGCATAAGTTCCATGGTTTTAGTAGTGAGTAAATCATAAAAAGAAAATATAGTTTGGGCAACTAGAAAGTTCCTTTTTTGTCAAGTTTTTTATTTCATGTTGCTTATACATATCAATGCGTGAACAGCGTGATACATGGGTATCATACATTTTAGTACAGATAAGCACAATATTATTACTTATAGTTATTACATTTCATTTTCACTGTTTCATATTGTTTAAACATATCTAATACTACCGCAATTAAATTTCTAAACTAGCAAGTTCTGTTCTATTCTCCATAGCTGGACATCTTGTCACACTCATTCATTAACTTTGGACCTTCCTTTAATAATTGCACATTACATGCCCAGTGTAATTCTGCGATTTGGCAATGAATGGGGGAGAGGTAAGCTGATACAACTGACTTTTTATTACAATACAGCATATATCAGAGATCAGGAAGGCAAGAACAGCTTTTTTGGAAATTGAAAATGTTGATGGAATTACATGCTTTTCTCTCACTGAATATTGTAGGCATATCACAATCCAAAAATTGTGGGTATACTTTTTAGAAATAAAAAATCATTGTGTGAATGAACAGCTAAAATTGTTGCGTTAGTTATCTTTAGGGCCAAAATCCAGGAGCATAATATCTGTATATTTAAATAATTATTTTACCCATGCTTACAACATAGCATGAACAGTGCTTGATCTGTTACAGGAATATGTATTGATTGATTGTATTTTCAATGTTATGTCAAATGACCATTTAAATAGAATATGAAGTAAGATAGGCAGGTTCCACTAAAGATGAACATGCCCTTGTTGTCCTGAACAATTATATCATATTGAGGTATGCCTCTTCTTAAACCTCCCAAAGCTGCTTCTCTCTTCTTGGACTAGGTTGAACGTCTGAAATTTTCTGAGAACATTTAAACTATCTACAAATTCTCAGTTCTAAGTTTCAGAAAAGTGTAATATGAGTAAAGTCACGCCTTATGATAATTAGTGATATTTCCAAATGTTGCAAATACAACTAGACAATTATCAGTGCAGCCATGAACCACCATTTAAAGTGGTGGTTGATGGTTAAAATGATGGTTTATCATTTTACATAGTAATAATTTCAAAAGTTTGCCCAATATTTTGTGACTTTGAGTTGTTTAATTATGACATTGCCCTAATGAAGATTATGGGATTTCTTGATGAGAGTCAGAGAGTGGTAGTTCTTGCCATTTTAAGTTAAAACTTTTTTTCTTGAATCTTCCTATAGAATAAAATTCTATTTCCAGGATCATAACAGAACTCTGTGAAGTAGGAGAGAAAAATGACATAAGGAACCAGCAGTTTTAATATATTGGATGTTATAGCTAAGCCATTTTATTTTATTACCAATATGATTGTGTTGGTTCACTGTAGGGCAAATGTTATCTTATCCCAGTATCTCCAGACTCTGCACTCAAATTCGCGCCTCATGCATGAACCTCAGGGAAGAGTATGATTGCCCCTGCTGCCTAGTGCTCCCCAGGATCTGTCACATGCTGCTTACATTCGAACAATGTTGTCTTTCTGTTGACAGGCATCTGCAGCTTACCCAAGGCTACTTTGGATTGCACAAGGCTTGCATTCTTGAAATGGCTTTGGAGAATGCTCTTCTGCAACCTCTACAGTGTATGAAAACCACATGAAAGCACACCCTATTCTCACATCATTTTCAGTGGCTCTGGAGGCCATGTAAAGCATACCCCATTCTCATGCAATCTCCATAACCTCCAAAAATCATGCTAGAATGGGGGGAGCTTTCAAGAATAGTTGTCACTGGGTATCAGTGAAAGTTAGGGTGTCACCCAAAATGTTGTGGGGTGTCACCTTTGACACATAGTGTTATGTATGTAGGTTTGAAGTCATTGGTTTAGTTTGAACTGTTCTTGTAAAATGTTGGAAATGATTGGTTTAAAAAGTGCGGGAAAACCCTGCACTCTGATTGGCTGGCAACTGCGGCTGCTGGCTATAAGTAACAGCCGCAGCCCAGCCAAATTGGGTCCATTCTGAGCTGTAGTCACTAATAAATTAAGAGCTTGAAGCACTCCGCGTCTGTCTCTTCATGCAAACTTAACACTGGCGAAGGTGGGATTCCCTGAAGAAGACGGCAACGCGGAACAGAAGGAGAGCGAGATGGCTGCACTGAACACCCCCCCAGCCCCATTTGATCCGACGGCAGAAGACTGGGAGTTGTATGCAGATCGTTTCTAAATGTATCTGGAGGGAAACGATCTTGCCGACATTTCCGAGAAGCGGAAGAGGGCGGTCTTTCTCATGCACTGCGGTCTGGCAGTTTTCAAGATGGCGAAGGCATTGGCGGGAGCTGCAGACATGAAGGTAATGGACTGGCCTGACTTAGAAAAACTGTTAAGAGCCCATTACGCACCACAAGTATCGTGCCTCATTAAGAGACACGAGTTTTACCGTCGTGATCAAGGGGGAAGCGAAAACGTGGCAAGTTTAAGAGACATTGGGGGTGCATGCGAATTTAACAATTTAGAAGAGGCCATGCGCGATCGATTTGTTCTGGGCCTTAAAGACAAGGTGCTACAGAGCAAGTTATTACTGAAACCTAAGATCACGCTGAAGGAAGCAATAGAAGAGGCCTCTTCAGCAGAAGCTACCAAGTCCTCAGCAGCAGCCATGAAGAAAATCAACAAGGCCACAAGCCATCCTGATGTGGAAAAGTCCACAACAACTCATTGTGAGCAAATAGATTCTGAGTCAGACTGTAGTGAGGTGGAGGAAGGAATTTACAGACTCAGAATGGAGCGGAAAAAGAAAGACCTGGGAAGAAAGAGGCAAGATTTCTACTGCAGAGGTTGTGGGGAAGCCACCCCCGCACTGAATGCAAGTTTTTAGACACCATTTGCCTCTGTTGTGATAAAAGAGGACACCTAGCAAGAGTCTGCAAATCATCCAGAACTCCACCCAACAGAAGAAAGTTTGCTACAAGCAAAGACAAAGAATTCAGGCCCAACAATCTCAGTGAGAAAATGGGGCGCAGCACAGAAGCAAATGGGAAGAATGAAACTCATCAAACAGTAACTATTGGTCATTCATCACCTTTAAGAAGCAGAAAAGTGCATGTCAAGGTACTTATTGAAGGAAGGCCTTGCCAAATGAAAGTGGACTCAGGCTCATACCTATCTATGGTGTCATGGGACACTATTCACAGACTTCTTCCCAACATCCAGAAGAAGCACTTCAAGAAGCAAGCATTGACTCTTAAAGACTACCAAGGGAACAGGATTCCAGTAGTTGGAACAAGAGAATTCAATGAAATTCAAGGGCCACACCAAACGCCTACCACTGACCATCGTGGACAAGGACCGCCCAAGTCTGCTGGGCCTTGAGTGGTTGGGCATCGAGGTGACTGGCATCAATCACATGAGCAACACTGAGTGGGAAGAGGCCTTGAAGTCTGAGTTTCCAGAGGTCTTCAGCGATGGATTAGGCAAGTACTTGGGGACCCCATCACATTTAACCTAGATCCCAAGGTACAACCAATCCGTTTAAAACCCAGAAGGGTCCCATTTGCCTTAAAGGAAAAATTGATGCACAATTAGATAAACTAAATTACATTGCCCCTTCTCCGGAGACTAGGGAGATGCAACCAGTGTTCAGCAGCCCATTCTCCACTCCAGCTAATTGACAATCTTGGGTCCTCAATTTAGACCCATAGGGGTTTTAGAGCCCACTGATCACTCAGGTGGCAGACACCCATAGTCACACCAGTCAAGGCTGATGGGTCTGTGAGAATCTCGGAGACTACAAGGGACATTGAACCATGCGCTACCAACAGAGCATATCCAGTTCCAGTAGTGCATCATTTATTACACTCTCTTGGAGGGGGCACAGTTTTTGCCAAGTTGGACCTGGCACAGGCATATCAACAATTAACAGTTGATGATGCCACTGCTGAAGCCCAAACCATTGTGACTCATAGAGGTGCCTTCAAATGCAAAAGATTGCAATTTGGAGTAAGTGTGGCACCAGGCATCTTCCAAAGCCTTATGGAAAGAATGTTACAAGGGTTGCCAGGGTGGTGCCCTATTTTGATGATGTTTTAATTTCTGCTGAAAATGACACTCAATTACACGAGAGACTCAGGGAAGTCTTAACTAGATTCAAAAGCGGGTTAAAAGTCAAAGAAGAAAATGCACACTTAGAACAGATAAAGTGGAATTTTGGGTTACATGATTGATAAACATGGCATCCACCCCACAGAGGCAAAGTTTCAGGCAATCAAAGAAGCCCCCAGGCCAAAATGCAAAACAGATTTGCAAGCATTCTTGGGACTCATTAACTTCTATCATATGTTTCTACCTCAGAAGGCAACCATTGCAGAACCCCTACATAGGTTGCTGGACAAAAAATCTGCTTGGGTCTGGGGAGGAAGGAACAAGCTGCATTTAACAATATCAAGAGACTAATCACGTCTGATGCTGTGCTGATACAGTTCTCTGAGAACTTTCCTGTTGTTCTGACTTGTGATGCCTCCCCTTTTGGAGTGTGGGGGTTTGAGCCACATGCTTCCCAGCGGGAGGGAAGCTCCTATTGCATTTTACTCTCGCACCTTGACTAAAGCAGAGAGGAACTACAGCCAACTGGACAAGGAAGCCTTGGCAATTGTAGCAGCTGTCAAAAATTCCATGAGTATTTATATGGGAGAACATTTACTGTTGTCACAGATCACAAACCTCTTTTAGGCATTGTGGCAGGGGACAAACCAACGCCCACGATCCTGTCACCAAGAATGCTGACTGAATTTCTTGCTCTTATTCATACAAACTGATCCACAGACCTGGTAAAGACATTGGGCATGCAGATGCTTTGAGTCGCTGCCCACTTCCTTCACACATTGAGGGACCCTGTTCCTGAGACTCACACCTTTTTCTAGAAACTGTTGCCAAACTTCCAGTACATGCTGCTCAAATTGCCAGAGAGACTGCCAAAGACACTTTATTGGCTCCTGTCATAGGCTGGATTAAGAAAGGTTGGCCACTTCAAGATCTACCTCAACTCGCCCAACCTTTTAAATCCAGGCAAACTGAATTATCTGTATTAAGAGGATGTATTTTGTGGGGTAACAGGGTGGTTATTCATGCAAAACTACATAAAGAGGTTTTGGAAATGTTACATGAGGGTCATCCGGGAATTGTCAGAATGAAGGGATTGGCCAGGAGTTATGTATGGTGGCCAGGTATTGACAAAATGGTTGGGTTGCATCTTGTCCCAACTGTCAGGTAGTCAGGCCTGCCTCACCTCTCACCCCACACAGGAATGGGAATGTCCTGGGGCCCATGGTCCAGGATTCACATTGATTTTGCTGGCTACCAGAGGGCACACTTTCCTTATTATCGTTGATGCATATTCCAAATGGCTAGAGGTAATCCCTATGGCATCCACCACAACTGAAGCTGTCATCAAACAGCTTAAAAAGCTTTTGTAACTCACGGGTTACCTGATGTGCTTGTTTCTGACAATGGCCCTCAATTTACATCCAACCTTTTTGAATCATATCTAGCACAACAGGGTATCAGACATGCCCTGACAGCCCCTGGGCATCCTTGACTGCTAATGGCGGGCTGAATGAATATTGATTTACCAAGGAAAAACTTCAGCAATTGGGTCCAGGGGATATCACTGAGAGAGTTGAAAAACTTCTCAGTGTTCAGCATATCACTCCCAACCCCTCAACTAATTTAACCCCAGCTGAATTGTTGATGGTGAAACTCAGGTCTCCCCTTGACCGCCTCCATCCCTTGCACCCAGCACCACTAGATTCCACTAGTAAAATTAGCTTTTCACTGTGGGTGATTCTGTTTATGCTAAGAACCTCATGGGTGAACCATTATGGATTCCTGCTGAGATAACCCAAATCACAGGCCCCAGGTCTTACAGGGTACAAAGCGGAGGATGGTGTCCTCTGGAGCAGGCACATTGATCAGTTAAGATCCAGATTGCCTCAGGAGCATCGCTTTTGCTCCTCTCTGGTTCCCATACCTACTGCCTCTTCTAGGGGAAGGGGAGGATTATGAGTAATCAGCAAGTAAGAATCAACCCCATGTGTAACGAGCTAACACGACAGGAACCATCCCAAAACCTGTCACAATACCAACAACCATTTTCACAAATGGAAGATTGCACATCACTACCTGATTTAGGTGCTGACATTGGGTTGGAGATGGATTGGGAGGAGACCAGGTTGTAGTAAAACAGGTTCTACCATTACTACAAGTCCAAGTAAAATGTCAGCAGACACATTTCCTCTCTCACAAGTGAGAACCTTAAAACATCTGAACCACGTAGGTCTCAGCGTACACGTAAGAGCCCCACCTATTTAAAAGAATACATTAGATAGGTTGGGGTTTGGTATGGACTGAACCTAGTGGGGAGGGGTGTTATGTATGTAGGTTTGAAGTCATTGGTTTAGTTTGAACTGTTCTTGTAAAATGTTGAAATGATTGGTTTAAAAAGTGGGGAAAACCCTGCACTCTGATTGGCTGGCAACTGCTGGCTGCTGGCTATAAGTAGCAGCCACCTAGCAAAGTGGGTCCATTCTGAGCTGTAGTCACTAATAAACTAGAGCTTGAAGCACTCAGCGTCTGTCTCTTCATGCAAACTTAACA